>OMNS01079802.1:0-11684 GCA_900303225.1 Laemonema laureysi
AAGTTGTGCAAAAGTTGTAACAATGACGCGTGAGTAGCGCCGACGTGAATATGAAACATATATATATACTGTTTGAAACAGTTGTTGTATTCTAGACTCCATAAAGAACATGCGTTGTCTCAGCGGGCAGCCACTGGCCGCGGAGGGCCGACGGCGGGTCGAGGGTAGGAAATACGCTCCTTAGCAACATAGTTTATTTGTGGGATCAACGTAAAGACGCACGCATGAACTATACTAATGTCAAGTCTGCAATCACTGAGAGACACAGGACGCATTTCATCCATGAAGCAGAATTATGGAGGATTTTTATGTAATTTTTTTTTTTCATTTATTTTTTTCTTTTCTCTTTTTTGTAATTGAATCCTCAGTTTTTCACAGTGGACTCCCTGGATTGAAAACAAGCTTACTTTTATGTTGTAGTGTTCTGGATTTATAATGTTTTTTTCCCCCCTCCCTCATACTGGCTTTCTTTCTGTCTGTCAACGTGGTCTTTGTAGCACAGTCACTGGCCTCAGCTACTGTGGAAGGTTGAGAGAATCTGATATTAAGCTCTCTTATTATTACTATTATTGCACTTTTGGAGAAAATGAAAAAGTACAGTGAAATTTTAGGTTTGAAATTAACAATTAAGAAAACAACTTAATAAAGACTGATCTAGGAAGTCATTCGCAAGGCTTATATATATAAATATATATATCTCTGAGTTACGTACGTATGGCCGCAAATGTTGTGAATTTACATGGAACAGTATAATGTCGTTCAATTTTTATTTCCTACATCGAGAATAATTTCCCAGGAAATCATAGTTTGTGCCTTTCCAAGTAAAATGTTTAAAGCTCAAGTGAGTGTCCAGCAATGAGATTTTATGTTCTTACCCCGAACGTGTGTGCATTCCATTGTGGCGCTGCAAGTGACGACACTTGTGCTGAATCGCATCACTTCCCCGGCCCACTAGGGGACACTCCTCTCGCTGTCTGCGGTGACAATCCTCAACACTACCCATACACTAGATGGGGTCTGCGTGCAATACCATGACGAGATGAAACCACGTTGGAATGACTCGACTCCGGAACCCAGCGATGAACAACAGCTCTGATCTGTTTATGACAACATATTTATTTGTTTTCTTTTCTTTTTCGATATGCTACAGGTAAAGGCAATGCATTGCAAATCGGTGTCTGCTGGTGTAGTTTCGGTCTGAATAGGAAAAGCTTCCAGATACTACTGGTATTCCATTTTTCCCTAGATGTCAACAGTCGTATTTGTGTGTATATGGTGCATTTTCCTCCCTCCCCATTGCCCAAATGAAGGTGAATGTGGGGCACTGTTCTCCACATTATGTAGAGGTGGTTAATCTTGAACAAGGATTCTGCAGTGTAGCTACTTCTTTATGGACTTGACTATATGAGTGCTGCACTGTTCTGACAGAACAATGAAGCGCTCATAATGTTAAGATTGCTTCACCACGATACTACCAGCGACTACTCATGCCCATGTGACAGACAACATATAGGCTCTCTTGGAGAAGTCAAAGTTCCCTCTTTTTTTAAAGTTAGTATGATGCTATACTTGGTCATCTACATTCCCAAAATGCACAAACATTGTTGACAGTGGAATAATGACGTGGCCGAAAGCTCCGTTATAATAATAGATACATTGTACTGTGAAAGGTGCATTCCGTTGGATGGTCATGATTTGAGGAACCTGGTGCGATGCTGAATCATTCACCATGTGAGCAACGAAGGAGGAACAATTTACGCTGAGTGTTTGTCACGAGTGTGTATTGAGCTATTCTGGACCACGTTTTAGTTACTAGTATTATGAAAATGAAGGAGGTTCTTCCTCTCTGCATCCATATATAGGTAACGCATCCACCAACTATCCACTATTATGAATCAACTCCATTAGTCTAACCATATAGGCCTACGTCTTTTATTGAAGGCTCGATTAACTTTTATCACGGATATCTAATGGAAAATTCCTTGACTTCTGAACGGTCTTTACCGGGCATCAGCCGTTTGTGTTACGCAGTTGGACACTTTCTGAACGATTTGTGTGCTTCTCTGTGGTTCACCTATTTGTTGATTTACTACCACTCCGTGCTGGGGTTCCAGAGTACTTCTGCAGGGGTCTTGCTGCTTATTGGTCAAATAGCGGATGGAGTTTGCACGCCTCTAATCGGATATGAATCTGACAGAACGCCAGGGTTCCTAGGATACGGCAAGAGGAAAACATGGCATTTATTAGGTAAGTATATGTTGTACAAATAGCTACATTGGCCTAAAGAAATGCCAACATAAAAAAATACTAAATACAAGAAATAATTCGTCCTAATTGAAAAAGTATTCAAGTTTCATTCACCGGTCCGTGACTGATAACAGTAGGCCTACTAATAGTTAGTCGTTTTTGCAGTAATGAGGTAAGCCTCGGCTAAGGCATTTTTTTTTTACAGCAGGCTAATAAATAACAGTATTTTATTTTGTTTTATTTTGCAATGCAATGCTTTACTCAAACTGTCAGAATTCCCGTGACAGATATCAAACCTTCCTTCCTCAAACAAAATCCCATTCATCCATATTGCGTGTGACTGTGATGGTTGTGTTCAGGTACGCTATGCGTGTTCGTTTCTTTCGTCTTCATCTTCACTCCGTGTCTGGCGTGCGACGCCAACACTCCACAGTGGGCCCAGGTCATTTATTTCTCTCCCTTCATCATCGTCTTCCAGTTTGGCTGGGCAGCCAGCCAGATCTCCCATCTCTCCCTCATCCCTGAGCTGGTTTCCAGTGAGAATGCCAAGGTGGAGCTCACCGCCTACAGGTGACCACACACACACACACACACACACACACACGTTTTGTTTTTGTGTTTGGTGGGGGGGGGAGGTGGAATTGGAATTGAATTGAATTGAATTGAATACTTTGCCTTTTCATAGCAATTACTACTTGTATTTATTTATTGCTTTCTGTGCAATATTATTGACATAACATCATTATTCAACAACCATCACCTCTCCATCACCATGCTTTTGTAGGTTACATAATGATTGAGAAACAATTATCATTCGACTGTATTTAAATGCAGGGGAATAATACAGGTAGTTCAGCTAGTCAGAATGTCAGTTGTCTTTCCTCGTGTTATAGTCTATAACAGTAAGTTCACTGAGACTCTTTAACTATTATCTCCATGAACAGCATTTTAACATTCCTGCCTCACATTCGACCACAGCACCACCGTATGGCAACAGTAGTGTACTGCAAATATTTAGTTGTATATTAGTTAGTTATTGTACGCAATTGTTTTGTGTGTGTGTGTGTGTGTGTGTGTCCACGATAGGACATATAAAATCAAATCAGAGGAGGGGGAATTATTCAACTGTATTGAAATGCAGGGGAATAATAGTTAGTTATCAGGAAATGTGTGTTAAAGGTGCTATAGGTAAGATTTAAGCGCTATTATTTGAGTGTAATTTGTTAGAAATGGCCTAGCCATCCATCAGCTGTTAGTGAGTGAAATGCCCTGTGAGCCTATTTAGATTTTAGACCGCTCCCAGATAATTTCTGACCAATCAGGGCATCTCTTCCCTGATTTTTTTTGGGGGAATTCATCTTACCTGTCAATCACAGGTGCATGAGCTGCAACACTCACTCAATGGCAGACAAAGGGAAGGAGGGAGGGATCAGAGAGGGAAGGGATGTTTCATAATCTTACTCTCTTTCACTCTTTCTCTTTACAACTCTCAAATCTTACCTACAGCACCCTAACTATAACTATAAATAATGACTACTACGTTTTTATTTTTAAAAAAAGATGTCATTGTTGTGCTGATAGAAACACACTCTTAACTCTAGCTAGAGTGCGTTACTACAGGCATACCCACAGACGGTTGGGAGGGAACGAGACGGGAGAAGAAGAAGAATTACAGCAAGTTGTTGATTGCTATTGCAGATCAAATGATTGGAGAGAATCAATTGTTAATTGTTAATAATACGATTGACCTGTTGTATCGCTCCATCTCTATAAGTACATTTTCAGCTTTATTGCAATTTTTGGTTGGGACAATTCACTGGTTTCTTGACATTTGTGGGGACATGTCCCTACTAAACACTACGCCCATGGTAACTACAGTCGACCCACTTTTAAAACGGATTGAAGCTTGAAGTTTGCAGCGTGCGTTGTGTTGTGAACCACTTCAATTCAGGGATTTGTGCAATTTCTAAAAGACAAGGCGATGTCCGGAGTATAACTATTTTCTGTTTTTTCACAGGTATGCGTTCACGGTGGTGGCCAACATCACTGTGTACACTGTGGCATGGCTTTTCTTTCACTTTCAGGACCAGAGCGCTACGGGCCTCTCCATTCCAGACAGCCTCGGGGAGATGGACATTCCTTTATTCAGGGTAAGACTAGGGCCGTAATGTCTAACCGGTTAGGGACTCCCATGCTCCCAAGTTGTGACTGGAAGTCAATCAGTAGTACTAGCTCAGATTGAATTTGTATTGAAGAATCTTCCATGTGTTAATACTAAAACATATGATTTCTGCTCAAACTAGTGGTAAGTGATGCACATCCATACATCGCTTAGATAAATGCATCTTCTTCTTCTAGAACCTAGCCCTCACTGTCTTGGGGATCGGAGCCGTGTCCTCCTTGATGTTCCATGTGGGCATCAAAGAGTCGGTCCCTGCTAGAGACGGGGAGAGACAGCCTCTTGTCGTCGCTTCGCCCTTTGATCCGTCATCCCTCCCCTTGCTGCAGTGGAAGCATTGGTTGAAGCAGCCGTCGTTCTATCAGGTGACACCTACACCTGTTACCCGGCTCTCTCCTGAAACTATACATGTGGTTTTATTATGGGTGAGCAGGCCATAACTAAGCAGGACCTCTGTCTCTGTCCAGGTGGCGTTCCTGTACATGTGCACCCGGCTGATCGTCAACATGTCCCAGACATACATCTCTGTCTACCTCACCGACTCACTACTGCTGCCAAAGGTTAATACCACAACACCACTTAACACTACAACTCATAGAGAGACATTCTATGCTATCGCAGAATACGTCCCCGTGTCTCAACATGCTTGCGCGTGTCTCCTCAGAACTATATTGCCGTCATACCTCTGGTGATGTACGTTAGCGGCTTTGTGTGCTCCCTGGTCATGAAGCCCATCAGTAGACTCATAAGCATCAGTGTAAGTCTCATTAACCTCCCCCTGCTTTCTACTGTGTTCTATTGTAGAGGAAAGACAAATGAGAACCGGAAGAACCGTGTTTTCATGTTTGCAACATATTAACTATATGATGTAATTGGTATTGTAACGATTATATGGATATTATAATAATTGTGTTGCAATGGTTCATTATATTCAATAATTGTATTGTATATTATATTGTTATGAAATATTTTATTACAAAATATACACATGTCAGTGCCTGATGTGTTCTAAAGAATAGTATATAATCCATATGAATATTAATGTCTCTTAACAGGGTGATATTATATTAATATTATATTAATGTCTCTTTTAACAGGGTGATATTATATTAATATTATATTAATGTCTCTTTTAACAGGCTGATATTATATTAATATTATATGAATTTCTCTTTTAACAGGGTGATATATTAATATTATATTAATGTCTCTTTTAACAGGATGATATTATGTTAATATTATATTAATGTCTCTTTTAACAGGCTGATATTATATTAATATTATATTTATTTCTCTTTTAACAGGCTGAGGGAACTGATTATTTTTAACCTAGAAACCTAGAAAAGGGCTGTGAATGCATCATATGCTATTACATCCCATTATGTCACAGTCATTTATCCTCATCATGGACACACGGTGTCCACTATGGCACAAGCAGGTTTATTGACAGCAGTGATCAGAGTCAGTGATCAGAGTATGCAGACAAATGCGTTGTCATGATGACCACCTGTTTGGGTGCCTATCTCAGATGACCTACCTCCTGGGCCTGCTGCTGGTGCTGGGCTTCGCCTCCTGGGTGTGGTTGGACGAGGACATCAGGGAGGGGCGGATCTTCGGCGCGGCGGCGCTGCTGGGATCCGGCTCTGCCACCATCCTGGTCATGTCGCTCTCCATGACGGCCAAGCTCATCGGGGAACAGACGGTAGGTCTTAACCTAGACCTGCCGTTCCTGTCGACGGCCATGGTTTTACCTTATAGTGTGTTTATTGTGGGAGGTCGTCCAGATCCGGTCATTATTATCTTTAGCGTTTCTCTGTTTTGCTTTTTCACAGCCTCAAGCTCAACAGGTTTTCTTAACCTTTTATTGTTAATAATAATTTGCTTTAGAAAGCATGAAGCGGGTAAATAAACCAATCATCACATGCTGAATGGCATGTTTAAAAAAGTTGGCATGTTTAAAATGTACTGATTTTGGAATCAACCACTTGAACTTTTCTTCAACAAAAAGCTGAACCAGAGTGTCTGTTCCTTCAGAGGGGGGCAGGAGGATAGTGTAGTGGCCAGGGTGTGTTCAACTCCCAGTCGAAAGCTTCTGGGGTTGATCCCCCATGTCCCTGGTCTATCGTACAGGCAACCTTGAGTAAGATGCCTTTGCCCCTACCGGCTTGTTCATGATATGTAGATATGAATTCACTATAACAAACTAAAATGTATGTATGACTCCATGAAAGATGGAGAGATCCTTTTTTCTTTGTCCTTGCATTTGTTTTAACATTGAGAATCATTTGTGGTCTCTTTGGTTGGTCAGCAAAGTGGAGCCTTTGTTTACGGGTTGATGAGTCTCACGGACAAGGTGGCCAACGGTGTTGGAATCATGCTTATCCAGAGCCTGCGGCCCTGCAGGTGAGGTCCTGGGAATCGAGTGAAAACACCCCCTGCACGTCAGATAGGGTTCCTTTATGTGGAACTTGGAATGTGTTTAATATGGAAACCGTGGCATCCTGACCTGATAGCTGCATCTACCAAACCACTGTTTTCAAATTGTTCTCTACTGAAGAGGGAGTTCGTCTCTGTTTTTCCACCGTAATGGGGAGCAATATGTATGATGTCACAAATAGAATGAACCTATTACAGTCCAGCATACAGACATAACATATACAGAAAGTCACGCCTTACCTTTGTTCTGTTTCTTTATCTCGGTCCAGTTAACAGGAGATGCTTTTTTTCTGTTTGCCTCTCCCACAGCACCGAGGCCTGCTGTCCAGACTGTGTTTGGTTTTATCATGACGTCATGCTAACGGTAACCGGGGGTGTTACTGTGGTAGCAGCAGTTTCCCTGGTCACAATTCTCATCTGGCCAATCAGAATACGGCAGCATGTTTCTTTGTGAACTATGTCATGATTTTTTGTTATTTTGTCATCAATGTAAACACACACACACACACACACACATTGTTTTGTCTTTGGAGGAAGGGTGAAACATCTCGCTTTTACCTGTAAACGACTCCAATGCTGCAGAATGTCAAAAAGTAGTTTTGTAATGACACTGGATAGCTTGCCTTGTTGTACAACATATAAACCTCACATAATAAAGCTAGCTAGATTGTAGACTAAGGGCCAACTAACGAAACTAAGATCAACATCAACACCTCAACAATATGTCTTCTAAATTCAACACGGATGACAACAAATGGTTGTATTTTTAATAAACCAGATGGGATAAATACGTTTTTTGCATTTATTTCTAGACTATTTATAGACAAAGCCGTTGAATGATATTCTGTATGATTTTCCCCCCACAAGTTAAGTCAATTTTCACAGCCAGCATTTGAATATTCAACTGTTGATGTATTAAAATGTACTATTATTAGCCTTCTATTGTAAACGTTTGTATGTATCATGTAAAACAATTTAAATGGTTGGCCATAGATTGTTTTACATTTAAAATGGTTTAAATATATATATTTTAATGATTATGTAATATAAATTATTTGGATTTGTCAGTAGGCTAGATGTTTTGAAACTAGAAGGCTAGAAGGATACGTCCTACTCCACTCGTACTTCTCGCCCTCTGTGACAGTTAATTATAGTCAACTGTAAAATATCAAATGTAAATGATAGAACATTTCTATACTTTTTAACTTTTTTTTAGCTTACACTAATCAATGGCAACCGTGCTCAACAGCAGACGTTATTCAAGGATTGCATGTAATGCTAACGCTTTATCTGTGCAAGAAGTAGGCCTACATGATTTGCTCATTCAGTTTATTCAAGTATGTGTGAATGAACCTACGCAATCCAGACGAGGGCACTGTAGGTCTATGCCTTCAGTGTCTCTCTTGACCACATCAACAACAAGTGTGGTCAACATATTTTGTAACTATTCAGTTTCAGATTTTTTTTAACCAAAACGATCAATGTATGTTATGAAGCTATACAACGTAATTGTAAAATATATATTAATATTAATATATCATATATATAAATCTACAGTCCTACAGTGCTCTAGGTGCGTAGATACCGTCCGCCGACTGTCGTAGTCCCATTTGAGGCAGAACAAAGCACTTGTTCTTCAAAGCTGGTGTGTAGTCTCGCGTTGTTGGCGAGACTGGGGAACGAACTTCGAAATTGATTTACTGATGCGCTGTTTTCGTTCTTGACGACACTAAATAAAGTATCAAAAGCAGGTTAGGCGTATTTCGGAAACTGCTGGTAATATTTACCACTCCAGGTTGAAGTTGGCTATAATTTTGGACAGGAAAGCGGGACGGGAGTTGCCACTATTTCCTCTCAACACTGACTACCAGGTAAGACATCTGTACCAGTTTTAAATATATCGGTTTAACTAGTCTCGGTGAAGAAAACAGTCAAGTAAAAAAAAAGAAGCGAATTTTAACGCAGTATCTGCGTGCTTTCATACTAGACCCAACGGAAATAACAGTCCAGCGACTTGTTTTCTCATTCAGCATAGCAGCAGTAAACAATAGTTGCTATTATATAAGGTCGTCTTGTGTTGAGTTGCGCCGATGTAACAGGTGTGGATCCGTATATCCTTCCTTTAATAACTACAATATAGTTACTGTACACTGATATTGCACAGGACGTTAAATACATTGTATTTTTCATCAGCCCTATACATATAGCCTAACAGCGTCCTATATTGTCTTTTTTCTGCAACTTCTGCCAACTGAATTAGATTTTCAAGGGCATGAGGACCTGAAAGACGATATAGGCCTAGCATGTGAAAAAGTAAGGTGAAAATTTAATCACACGAACGCGTTTAAAGCAGCTAAGAACAAATGCTGTTTTCTACC
Source organism: Laemonema laureysi (assembly GCA_900303225.1). Classification (NCBI taxonomy): domain Eukaryota; kingdom Metazoa; phylum Chordata; class Actinopteri; order Gadiformes; family Moridae; genus Laemonema; species Laemonema laureysi. Next base: position 9,241 of record OMNS01079802.1, read on the forward strand.
TAAAAGTGTGTGTGTGTGTGTGTGTGTGTGTGTGTGTGTGTGTGTGTGTGTGTGTGCGTGCGTGTGTGTACGTGTGCCTATGCATGCATGAGCTATTCTAGACATACCTAAATACATTACACACTTAATACAATGCTATTCAACGTTTTGTACAGTTTAGTTCATTACTTTACTTTTCTTTTGGCATGGAGACTCTGGGTCCCACCAGCACATGAAACGTGGGGTAAATTGTTTTTGACAGTTGAGAGACATGTGACCGCAGGAATTCTGTGATCAACATCCGATGATAGAGTCTCTGTGTGCTAGCGTACACCAGCCAGTGAGCAGTGGGTGTTTGACCTAACCCATGACAGTAGCCAGGGCACTGCTTGAAAACAAAGGTTGTCAGCCAACTCTCAGAAGCACAACTGGAGACTGCTGCTGTTCTCTCCTTAGCATGGTCCAGCACAACACTCTTTATTTGGCTGTATTCATTGTAGCGTAGCTTCCCAAGGCACCTGGTAAACCTACATAAAGGATTATTAATGGCACACTTTTGTTACACACACACACACACACACACACGCACACACACACACCAACAAGCAAGCAAGAGAGTGGAATCACAACTAATGCCGTCCAGGGAAACAGCTGGCTGGCCGAAAATGAAGGAGTCCCGATTTCACAAGACACCTGACACTCAGAGCCAAGACAAAATCTTCCGCCTGTGCTCACCCCCCTCACACACACACACACACACACACACACACACACTCACACACTCACCCTCCCTTCAGCTCCACAGAAGGGAGCCACACAGAGGAACGTTTGTCTCATCCTCTCTTTGGACAGTGCCCCATTTTTTTCCCAACCTGATTCTATGGCAACAGCCATCTCGCAACCAGCACCCTTGACTTCTCCTCCCCCTCCCATTCTGGAAACAATGGGGCCAGGAGTCAGTGGTGTTGTAGGGACAGTATGGAGGAATGACGGTGGGGTGGGGGGTGTCTAGGATGGAGGCATGGAGCGAGACCCCCACTGCAGTGTGTGCCAAATCCTACTAAAGGAGAAGAGAGTTATTATCCCTCACTGTAGACAGTGGGCCGTGCCGGGGGTTGTCTCGTTGTTTTCTGGCCCCGTGAAATTCTTGTAATGTCCAAAATGGTACCTGGACACTGTAGCAGTGACTTGAGAAGGCCTTGAATGTCACTAAGCTGACTTAGAAACAAACAGTAGTGAAGAAAGCAGTATTTAAAAAATCCATTTCAGTATATATTAGTAGACCTATATAAGCCGAAGCGTTACACATGCAGTGTAACATTGTACTACTTCAGGCCTGAGAGAAACATGCTCTAAATGGACATTCAGTTATATTTTTTTCTCTTCAAATCTCAAACTTTCCCTTGCTGTTTTGAATTCACTTGCCTTTTTCCACGCCTCCAAACTGTCTTTTTTTGTTTTTTTCCTGGTAAGACCCGAGGAAGAATGGCCATTGTTAATACGTTTACAGCAATCGAATTCCTGCGTAAAATTTATACAATTCCAAACAAAAACACTTAAATGATCAGCCAGAGAGGGCAGGATGTGAATGGCGAATGTGTGGCTGGACAATATGTGGGTCTGAGGGAGACTCCCACAGCCTGTGATGTGAGAAGGGCAGTATTGTTGTCGGGCTTCTCATTGCATCCTGGTACCGCCGTCTCCACACTGCTTGCTCTGACTTCTGCTGCTTCACAGAACTCTCTGAGCTTAGGTCAGCCCCTCTGTAGTGTGTTGTGCTGGCCCTGCTCTGCTAATGTGGGAGGTCAGCCATGGGCCTGTTGCTTGACACCATGACGACTGAGCGGTCCCCTTGCCCTTATGTGTAACCTACTTTATTCCAATGGTTGTGACCCAATAATGCAGCAGTACACTACAGGGCAATATGGCTTGGCCATAAATTACAATCATTTGCCAATAGTCAAACATTTACTGTTTGGTGTTCACGAAGCTCTTTAACAGAAGATAGCCACACCTTTTCTTATCTGGCCTCTTAGCGTTTCTCCCTCAGCAGTTGTAACGTAAGCACCACAGAGCTGCGCCTCGTTTTGGACGCAGTGCTTCACTTTAAATGACTTTTTAGAGCTTGTTTTGAAACTTCTTCCCTCTCTTACTCCCATCATTTTCTGTCTTCAGAGTCTTCCGGACATTAAGTGAGCCATGTTTGAGCAGCGGTACGACAGCCCGCCGGTCTACAGCCCCCCTTACACCTCGCCGTCCAACAATGGCTACGCGCCCGCCGGAAGCTTCCAGGACCCCCGCAGCGAGTACGACCCGTACCCGCCTCCGCCCGGATCCTACTACATCGAGGACAAACCCCAGTACTTCTACAAGTGGCTGTCGCCGCCCGGGATCGTGAAGGCCATGATGGGGCTGATCATCGTGCTGTGCGTGGGGATCTTTGCATGCGTGGCCTCCACCCTGAT
>OMNS01079817.1:0-13630 GCA_900303225.1 Laemonema laureysi
GTAAGCCCTCATTGTGGAGTGTGTATTTAGAGGTCAAGATTTTCATTTGGTGAAATAAAACTATTTTCCATGTAGAAATAATGACATTCCCCCAACCTTATAATTATGGGTGTGCTTCATTTTGTATCAGAAGTGGCCGGAGCCGGGGCCGTTAATATAGCTTCTTAAATGTGTAATAAAACAAACCGGCCACACTTCATGTTAAATAGCGTGGCTATAAAGTAAAAGCCATTCATTCTCTTGATCACATTGTAATTCTGCTTTCAACAAACAAATATAAGGAAATTAACAACAGCTCAAGACTCCTGTGTAACTGAGTGTGTAACTATTTAATAGTACATAACTCATGGATGTAATTATCCTCTTCTCCCTGAAAGAATCCTTATCTGGTGTTTTGCATTGAATTCATTGTTTATATTTGGAGAATCTGCCTAAACCTCCTCTAAAACCTTGCTATCTTTCCTGTACTTCAGTTTACTGGCATCAAATGTTGACCCTGGTACTCATCAGATGTTGTGCTATGGCCCTACGGTACATAGGGCTGCCAACTGATAATGTACTTGGTGATGTTCACTCTAAAACAATTATTTCAGACGGAAACCTTCCATTTATGCTTTGTTCTAGCATTGTTCACTCTGACCAAGTAGCATCCACATCGATTATTTCACTTGCACAACAATCTCACAGCTGTTATCGTTCTTTTGGTACCAAGATTACATATTATAGCCCTTGGAGTTGTGGAGATATACTCTATTCACTTTGAGTTGTTATTGTATATGTTATTTTCAGAAAACACCTGAGCCAGAGGCCTAGTGATGAAGAGGTTATAGGTTGTTTGGTCTGGAAACGTAAATGTACATCATCATCATTTGCATCATTTGCGTTGAAACATAATACGTGTCATTTTTAGAGGGACCTGGAGATTGAACTATTAGGTGGTTTCACTCACTAGCCCACTAGAGCTCTCAGGTTATCAGGGCCCGGCCTGCTCGCTGTTCCCAGGGATCCAACCAAGCATAGTGAAGCAGATCCACTACTCTGGAACAAACTTCCAGAACATGTGAGGGCTGCCTCAACACTTTGTTATTTTAAATGAGGGCTCAAAACATTTTGGTTTGTCACAGCTTTTCATTAAATATGCATGTCTGCACTATATTTGTTCTCTTACCATCTAATACTTTTAGATGGTAATACTTTTATTATTTATGTTTACATCTTTTTCTATCTATTGTTCTCTGTGTTTTTACATGTGATTTCCTCCTTTGCAAAGCACTATGAATGGCCCTGTGTTTAATGTTGTTATGAGAGTTGTTTGAGATGTATAGATGTATTTAGATATTGGGTAGGTGTGTAGTGATTTGTTCTGGCTAGATCCTGTTGTCACCTGGATAGGACTAATTCACCCAAACTCTATAATATTCCAAAATCTGTTTATTGTATTTACTGTTGAAAAGTTCAACATATTCTACAGCATTTAACCATCATTATTGAACATTTCTCAAAACATATGTAAGCCCTCATTGTGGAGCTTCTAGATAATGCACCGCATGATGGAGCACCGGGACCCAATGCAGCTCACATACAACAAGATACCTTTGACTGCCAATAAAGATTGTGTCTTTAAGTGTTGTGATAAATGCTGATATGTACTACAAACACACCTTGAATATGTATATATTCAGCATTATATATCAAATACATTACCTGAATACAGACTGTATCCTATGTAGTTTAGTCAGAACCATGTCCACAGGTACACCACCAATGTAGCTCGTCGCTCGTCGTTCATCTGCCCAGCTGTATGAAGCTAAACCGGTTCAAACTGATGAGATGATAGGTCACCTGCACCAGCTGCAGTCAATACTTCTAGCACATCAGAATTAATTGATTCTTTGATATCGCTAGCTGCTGTAAACTGTTTTGATAATCAGGCTGAGCCATGCAGTGGCTTATGGGTAATGGAGTAAACAGTCACTGTCTACTTTGAGCTTAATCTGAGTTTGTCATGACTATTTAAATGGGCTACCGTGTTGTAGACAAGAGTGTCATTTGGATACCCTATTTGACATGCTAGATAATTTGCAATGACTTACAGAAAAAGTGATGTTAATTCCTATCTCCGACCTCTTTGCTGTTTTAGCCGGGGGGAGTAGTCGACTCAGAGGCTGCACAACCTACGCAAAAGTTGTTTTTTGACACATACTTTCGATTCCCTTCTCTTTCTAGAACAAGCTCCATCACAAACGCATACACGGGTGCACGCAAACACAGTGTTGCACGCACAAACACACACACAAAAGCACACTCTTTCTCAAGGCGAAGGAATAGATGCCGAGGCAGACAGAGCATTAATCCTTCAAACAAACTGTGTGTATCACACAAACCTACAAGACACACAAAAATCTCTCTCCCGCTCCCTCTTGCTCTGTTCCAGGCTTGGGTGATTTCCCAAAGCCCGAAGACAGGGAAGAAACGCTGACCGTGACGAAAGCAGTAGTGCCACTGCCTTCTGCTGTTTGTCTGTGTTCATACAAGCATGTGCATGTGTGTAAGAGGGAGGGAGAGAGAGAGAGAGAGGCAGGAAAGAACAGAGGAAAAGAGACACAGGTGTTACGTATGAAAGGATGTTGATTTTTGCCGTTTTGACAGTATGTGTGTGCTGTGTTTCTGGAACGTGTGTTGGTGTCAGTAACTGCATAGACTGTCCTTTGATTGGCTCTATGTTGCTGGCCTTTGTAGGGCCCTATGATTTCCGCGATGCGGAAAACGCAGACAGAATCACACAATCTAGGCTTGAAAACGGTATTTACTTATAAACGCGGAATCACACGATTGTCCAGATCAAATGTGTAAAATACCCTTGCAATAGGCAAAGCCAGATACTTTATAATAGGAAGGATTCTGACATAGCCAAGGATGTTGCCTAGTAACCATGACTCTAGGATAACTTAATGTTCAACACGTGAGTTTGCCTACTATGCACCATGTCGAGACAAGCAGCCTCTAGTAAGCAAACCCCGTCAAAAAGATTGACAAACACGAACAGAACTGCAAAATACCGGGCCGAACAATATCCGAATGACTATTATGTGTCTGGCCAACAACTATTTTGCAAGTATTGTTCACACACAATTTACTTTTTAAAAAGGTAAAAATTTATAAAAACCAAGACAACAAAACAAAAAAAACCCGAAACATATTAAAAGAAAAAAGGATTCCATAGGGCCCTACCTTAGTGTGCGTGTGCGTGTGTGTGTGTGCGTGTGTGGAGGCACGAGCCGACATTGACGTCAACCCCATTGACTCCTGCCCTTTTGCCCTCTTAAGCAGAAGTGCCCTTTTCTTCAGGTTTCAATAAAACATGAAAACAATTAAAACATCTATGCATTATGGAATCTGCCTGATGTCCTGCCGACCTGCTTGGCTGAGTAGCCTACTTCAAATGAAGTCCACAAGTGCAGTTCCACACTACACTAGTAAATATTTCAACCTTATGAATTGAAACATTTTAATTGTTGCATTAAATGTGTGAAATGACAACCTGCCCCATCAAAAACCATGAACTGGTGTTCAAGAAACAGTATTGCTATTGGTTGGATACAAACTGTTTTTGAATATAATTGTGGTGTGTGGTTGGTGGCTGGTTTAAGAAGCCTCACCTGGACAGAGTCTCTGGGGCTGGGTGAGGCTGCACACCTGTGCTGCATTGGCTAATCAAGGCACACAGGATAAACCAGCCACCACCACACACACTGGGGAGCACGCTGACATGTGAAGCGTTGACCATCTGCTCCGCCTACAAACATGTACTTCAACCCTGCAATAAACCGGTTACTCATCACTACCTGTGTCCTGTGGTCAGAGGAGCCCAGAAGAAAGCCATTTTAGTGGCGTGTAGTATAGGAGTATTGCTACAATAATAGTCATATATCCTTAAGGTAGGGTATTAATGAGCACCTTTATTCCTTTTGTTGTGTGTGTATTGGTAACATCTACAGGGCAGCTTTCCAAGGAGAAGAGAAGATGCAGCCGAAGGCACAAGAGGCCATCAGGCAGCAGGAATGTGTATCCAATATGCAGATGATACTTACTCAAGGCAACCCTACTGTACTTGTTAGATGAAAAGTGGATGGCAAAACCCACTATTAAAAAGGCTATTAGTGAACCCAGTGTTTGCAATGAAAGTTACATTACAGAAATGAGTGGCAGTGAAATATGTTATACAGTGCAATGCTATTGGATAAATGCTTGACTGACTGATTATTTAGTCTCAATATTATTGGCTCTTTGGTAGTGTTCAGGGATTATCAAATACCATATTTGATTCAATCCATTTATTGAAGTAAAATGGAGCTACGATTGGCACATCAGACCCATCGGAATTTCCCAAATATCCAAACATAATTTCTTCACAACTGAAATGTTGTCTGCACTGTACTTCCTTGTATTGTTTATTGTTCCTGTTAAAATAATATTTGGTTTGATTTAGGGTGTAAAACAAAATTTGAAATTAAGCATATGAAACAGCAGCCAACAGAGTAATAGTAGAATATTGCTTTGAACAAATAGGAGCTACTCTTTTTACCTGTTTTTCTACCTGATAGATGAAGCCAACACGGAAGTGCCAAAAACTGCAGTTCCTTGAATGGCCGCTTGAGGCTGGCACCAAAAGGGAGTCAATTCCCATAGACCCCCATGTTAAAATGTCAAACTTTACAGCTGAAATAAACATATTTAAAGCCTGGTACAAAAAACGGTTTTGGTCTCTATAGCTAATTCCCCCCTTCATACAACGTCACCCCCTTCAACTCTACAGTGGGTGACATTTTATATAACTCACCCGTTTTAATTTTATTAAGGCTTAAACTTATGCATAAATGAGGGTGTGGCCGCTTTGAGTGACAGATGGGTGCTGTAACAGGAGGCTAGCCGCTAGCTGTCAGCAGGCGTCACCTCAGCTAGGCTAATTTGCTTAGTCACTGAACTTGACTCGTTGGCCATGTTTGTGGTGTTGGTACCTTTTGGAGATTTTTTCATGGAAATATAGGACAAATAATATGGCTTGCTGTGCAGTTAATTGTACTAACAGACCGTCCAAGAAGTCTGTTCTCCTTTTTTTTCCTTCGGTGAGTGAAATTCTCGTATTATTTTATTTAATGTTATATGTTGGCACTAATTAGCATGTATCAGTGTAGCTCATTCACTAGCTATTAATTAGCCTTGGATTAGCCTTCGACCAAGCTGCGCAGCTGTGATAACGATGCTAACGGGAGCGTACCAAAGTCAAAACATAATCGAGAAGTGTTCGAATTTTGGGCGATAATACTTTTGAACAAAAGGTGTCTGTATGAGGTTGGAAAATAATGTTCCACAACGTTAGTAGGGCCCTATGGAATCCGTTACATTTTTTCTCAAATTCCATTTTATTTTTTTCCAAATTCTGTTTTTTCTGATTTATTTATTTATTTATTTATTTATTTATTTATTTATTTATTTATTTATTTTTTTTTTTTTAACCTATTTTTACCTTTAAAAAGTCAATTATGTGTGAACAATAGTTGCAAAATAGTTGTTGGCCAGAGACATAATAGTCATTCAGGCATTGTTTGGCTCTGCAGCAGTTCATGTTTTTCTTTTTTTTTGATGGGGTTTGCTTACTAGAGGCTGCTCGTTTCAACATGGTGCATAGTAGGCGAACTCACGTGTTGAACGTTAAGCTATCCTAGAGTCATGGTTACTAGGCAACATCCTTGCACTCGTTTGGCTAGATTTGGCTATGGCTATGCCTACTGCAAGGGTGTTTTACACTATCTGGACAATCGCAAAATGTTAAAAAATGGATAGGTTTGTAATGTCAACACAATTTCTGCTTTTATAAGTAAATACTGTTTTCAGGCCTAGATTCTGTGATTCTGTCCACGTTTTCCGTATCACGGAAATCATAGGGCCCTACATTAGTTAGCTAACGCTATGCAATGTTAATGTTAAACTGGCCATACTGACGTTAACATAATGTTAACGTTAATGGTACGTTAAAAGCATAGAGCCACCCTTACGCTCTCTCTGGGGACTTGGTGGATGCCACGGGGCACGTTCCCAGCCAAGACACCGGCATTGTGCTCATCTTTCTGGGGGATGGGTGCCGTGGTGCCGTTTGGCACTTTTAGTGTCGCCGACAGTGAAGAAGCGATGTGAGGAATAACATTAGAAAGTGAGCCAGCCGCCACCACTACCCTACCAGGTAAAGACAGCGTTTGGCCTGCTGCCACAAGCTGCTTGAAGGCTCTGTCCCTCAGCTGCTTCCCTGGGGCTCATCTTTCTCTCATGTAGGACACTTGAGGAAAGTTACAATGCCTAGGCCAGGGGTGTCAAACTCATTTTCACCCTGGGCCACATCAGCATTGTGGTTGCCCTCAAACGGCCGGTTGTAACTGAAATCTACATTACATACATACATACATACATACAAACATACATACATACATACATACATACATACAAACATACATACATACATACATACATACATACATACATACATACATACAAACATACATACATACATACATACATTTTAGGGTTATTTGTAGATCATTTTGGAGTTAAAAACCGATATGGAAACACTTAAATCTAATGGCAGGATGCCGTCATTTCATGCATTGTGGGAGATATAGTTTATTGTCACTATGATGTAAAGCAGCATAGACTTTTATTTAAAGACAATCAAGCTCTTGTGGGCCACATAAAATGATGTGGTGGCCTGGATTCGACCCGCAGGCCTCGAGTTTGACACATGTGGCCGAGGCCAATGTGATGTGTACTACGGTAACGAGGTTGAAGGCATCACTTGTTTCACAAAACATTAAGACAAGACATTAAGACAAATGATGACACTGGCTTCTTATCCATAGGTTCTATCATTACAATTACTGTTACAACGGTTACACATCTTTTCAAGGTTCTTTATTGTCATAACAATTACAGAGAAGCAGTGGTTGACAATGAAAATCGTAGGCCTCAGGCTCTCTCCAACAATGCTCATTAAATATGTATTAAAAAGAAAATCAAACAAGTAAAAGCAACATGAGAACAGAAGACATAAAATAGTGGAAGTGAAAATATAGGGCCACAGTGGATGGTTGATGAGGACATCCGGGGCTGCTCTTCCTCACAGGGAGTGGGAAAAGAAGGGGAGAAAGCCTTTCCACAGCAGTCCACCCCAGCCAAAACAGTAGACGCGGACGTCTGGCACACTGAGGTTGCTTCCCAAGGTCTCTGCAGCTCTCTGGGCACCACGGACATAGCTGTCACCAATGATCCACACTGCAACTAAATGAGTTTAAGAAATGCTTCAAGTAATGAAAAATAACATAATAATATAAAGGGTGGCTCAGTTCTTTAGGTTGACAACACTATTATGTCACATCTGTAGCATAAAATGGAACAAGGGAGCAACACCTCAAAATATATTTGACAGTCTACAAAATACATTTTGTTGTTGTTGTTTTCCTTTGAAGACATACAATGTAAGCTGTCTAAAGTCAAGTAGCCAAAACTGGTACTTAGTCTGGAGGAGGCATCACAGGTGGTGGCCATGACATCAACGAGAATCGACGTAGTGAAAGAAATAAACATGTTATAACAAATATATAAGTGCCTTTCTTTCTCAACAGTCATATTCAAGAATTCAAGACAATGATCTTGCACAGCGCTGCCGATAGCAGTAACGCTACACAGAAACTTCAGTCCCCCGCAGACTTCTATCAGTGTCAAAACCATAAATCGAGCATAGCGTTAATTCAGGCAGGCAACTAAGTCAAGCTCAGCCCACATTCCAGCTAAATCAGCTGGTAGCTGTCAAGCCAGCCCAGCAATCAGCTGACAAATCAGCTGATTCCCTTCCATGCATCCAATTGGCAAGATCTCACAAGGTGCCTTATTTAAACTGTTCTAGCCTGCCTACCGGTGCTGCTTCCTCCGCAAGCTGCTCACAAGCTTTCTCACATGAGATCAACCAGGCTACCGATATTATCTTACCCTGCTGCTCGCCATGTCAATCCATGTCTGGCAAGTAAACAGCCAAGTTATCCCACCATCGCTGAATGGTCAGTGCCCAGGCTCCTGGGAGCCTTGTTTCAAAACAATATTACGGCTCCACTCGGAGTATCTCACAAATAACTTTTTTCATTGTTCGTGGAAAACATCCGCACCGAAGCCGCACCTGCAGATGCTTCCAACTCCTCTGCCCCCAGGAAAGCCACCAAAAAAAGAAAACATGGCTCCCGCAACTCCCCTGCAGTCCCAGCTCTGGCCGCTGCGCTGTCCAAAAAGGCACGAGTCTCAGCCCCAGCCGCCAGCCTCGGGAACAACGCCAACATCCAGTCATCGCTTGCCAACATGAACACCAGAATGCAAGCCCTGGGCCCAGCACCCGCAGAAAGTCCGTTTTTTCCAGGTTTACCAGGACCATCACATGCGCCGCCAATCGATGACGTCACTCCAGCGATCATCTATGGCAGGGGTCGGCAACCCAAAATGTTGAAAGAGCCATATTGGACCAAAAAAACAAAAAACGAATCAGTCTGGAGCCGTAAAAAATTAAAAGCCTTATATAAGCCTCATAATGAAGGCAACACATATTTATTCTACACATTTTTACAGCATTGGAAAACGTTAAGAATGTTTGTGTCATGTTTGTCCTCCTACAGAAACCATATTAAAACAAAAAATAATTTTTTCCCCCCCATCTTTTTCCATTTTCATACATTTTTGAAAAAGCTCCAGGGAGCCACTAGGGCGGCGCTAAAGAGCCGCATGGTAAATGGTAAATGGACTGCTTATATAGCGCTTTTCTCCAAAGCGCTGTACAATTCATGCCTCACATTCACCCATTCATACACACATTCATACACCGACGGCGGTGTCAACCATGCAAGGCAACATCCAGCTCGTCGGGAGCAGTTGGGGTTAGGAGTCTTGCTCAGGGACACCTTGGCACTTGGCTAGGTGGAGGAGCCGGGGATCGAACCAGCAACCTTCCGGTTACCGAACAAGCCGCTCTACCCCCTGAGCCACTGCCACCCCATGCATGCGTGCCGCATGCAGCTCTAGAGCCGCGTGTTGCCGACCCCTGATCTATGTTCTGCAGAGAACACTGGGAAATGCAGTCCCAGTCTCCACCGGGGTTCCATTATTTCCTTCTGCTGCCACTATCTCCCCCAATCTAAGAAGCCAAATCCTACCAGGTAATGACATCAATCTAATAAAAATCTCTCTCCCACCTCTCATTGAGTGTCATGAGATCCTAAGTAGAAATATTCCTGCTACTCGGAAGAGATGTGGTTAGTGGCAGTTCAACAGACCACACAACGCCTCCTTTCCCCAACGTCTGGACCTGGGCTGGGTAGTAATTGGAGAGGTGTGCCTGGGTAATGTACATAAGCCAATGGTCAACACGGTCAACACGTTCAAGACCAACGTGCTGGACAGCAGTCGCCATTCCATTTTTCATGTCAAGGAGATGCAGCAAAGCTTTACCATGCCTGGCAAAGCAGCTGCGAGGATGCTGGGACAGACAGTGTTCAACCAAACTCAGTGGAATCAGTGGAAGACACCGTCTTCTTAAAGATAATGAACACAAGGTCTACAGAGACAACATTAACAGTTGGGTTGCACCACTGCCATTCAGAGAACCATGCCAGACCTGACGCCAAAACCTGTCTATCAGTCCGAGCTGCCTGCTGCTTAACCAGGGCAGCTCTTTCATGCTGCTTAGACCCAATCCTGTGTTCCTCCCCAAGAACAATGGTAGTTATTTTAAGTTGAGGGAAATCTTTCCAGCTGTGTCTTGTGTGCCCGGTTTGGGCATTGGTGATGGACATGCAACGGTCGGTGGCATTCAGGTCCACACAGCAGCTGTTTGTGTGTTATAGCGATGCTGCCAAGGGCCGTGCCTTCTCAAAACAGCCAAGACAACTGACCAAGGCAATGTAACAACCTTGCTTAGGCCAATTGCAGAAATTGTTCTACTTCTACCCTAAGACTGATCTCTAAGACTCATCTAAAGACTAAAGACCTCACATATTTCAGGTGGGGAGTGTATTGCCCTTAAGACATTTATTTTTCTTCTTTAAATTTGTAGCGACAATGTACAATACATTGTCAAATTGACAATGTATTGTATATCATGTATTTGATGTTAGACATGTTAAAGATCATATATTAGTAATGATTTCGTAAAAATATATATTTCTTTTTCATTTACAACTGTGTACAAGTTAACAGCAATGCTAGCAACACCGTGTCAATGAGGAAGTGTGACAGTAAATGATCAGCCTTATTATGACTTCATTGGCTCTGGTTTAACTTGGTGTTGGAGTTTCGACACACTGCACAGGAACATTATATCTGGTAAAGTAAAGTAAAATGCTAAAGCTGCAGGGCAGTGAAGCCTTTAAACGCGTGCTAGCTGCACACTAGCTTATGATTACTTCCCACAGAGTACCATTCAATTTGAGATGGATAGGTTACAGCAAGTTGTTAATGTGCACTTCAGGGACAAGTCTGATCATCATGGTGGGGTGAGGGGGGAGAAAACAGACTCTATTAGGACACAAACAATCATGAACTGAGACGAAGGAGAGAGGGACAGTAAATGAGATGAAGTCCCCTCCTGTTAGAGCCACCAGCTGGAGTGTTCCAACAGTGTGGCAGCATAATAAAGTTCAGGATTCTGTCCTTTCATGTGCCAGGCGAATCCATAATGACACCGGGTGTTATGGAAGATTTAATTATGCGATAATACACATTTTATAATAATAGAATAAAGTAACACAATATTGAGATCAGACAAGCACATAGACAGACGGACCCAACCACAAGAGTGTGGATTATTATTATTTCCCATAGATTCATACTGTGAAGTTCCACGTATTGAGTATTTGGAGGAGGGAGGAAGGAAGTGCCAGAGGCTCTTAGTCAGCACTACCAACTTTATTTTGTTATGGTGTATTAGCAGTTAATCTTTCCCTTGATCAAGCTCCAACATATTATATCCATGCAATCTAATGTTGGATTATACACAGTCGCAATAAAAAAATATACAGAAAATAGAAAAACAGCCATGACCTAGATCTGAACACGTTTGTAAAAGATATATACTTTTATTTTTCTGTTTTCTCTTGCTTGAAAAGTAAATATGGAGAAAATGGAGGGAAAAAAACAATACAAATAGCTATTATTGAAGTCACAGTTTACGTTGTCAAGATCTTAAGACCGAAGTTAAAGTGACAACAGGATCTAAAAACGAAAATAACATGTATCCACTACACGCCTACTGAATATTTGGCAGGAAAATGTTATAAAGTGAGTCTGGGAAAGACTCAGAAGGATTGTAGGGGTATGGTCCCCCCTGCTGTTTTGTGAAGTTTCTACTCCCTCCAAGTCCTAAATGCCACAGCTTAATTCAGCTGCGTCGTTGCTGTAATGTGAGTGGCCATGGATTGGCCATGTGAGTGTTTGGTAATCAGTCACTACCATTGTAGCCAGGAGGGAAAATAGTCTCCACCCATTAAATCCCGTTAAATCTCTCCACAGTGGAGAGATGAATCCATCTCCTACCAGTTGCAATGTTAAGTGGCCCTGGGGGTCATCGCACCACACACTCCGGAACTATGGCTGAGAAAGGGTCATGAATTGTAGCGTTGTCCCAGTCTTTCACAATGAAATTTCCAAATTTCCTCTTCCTATAAGCTGTGTAACAGTCCTTGGAGCGCAATGATTAAGAAAATGACAAGACGAACAACAACAAAGACAAAGAGAGATTTATGACTAACAATTTGACAAAGCAATATGGAAAACATGGAATGGAAACGGATATCCCTGGATCGTAAGTCACTCCCTCTTGTCTCTAAACCCATGTAACTGAAACAGATTTTGCTCCCTCCAAAGCATGCTCGGAAGACCACCCTCTCTCTCGCCATGAACGCACATTTGAAGCACCCTGCAACAGTCGTTGTGTCGGAGATGAGAACGCTTGGGTACAAGGTTCATCCAGAACAGTAGCAAAGTGGTGGCCATTGTCTCACCAAAAGGTTGATCTGTCAGTCATTTATAACTACAGGCCCATTTCAAACCTTCCATTCCTCAGTAAGTAGATTATTAAAAAAGTAGTGTATCTACAATTACAGGCCAAAAAAAATGTATGTATGAAAACTATCAGTCATCGCTTTCATGCACATCAAAGTACTTTTGGACACATCACAGTGCTGAGACAGCATTGGTAAAAATTACCAACGACCTTAGAAGATTAAACTCAGACAGCAGCCTTTTATACAGTAGACCACAAGATTGTAGATAAACTTGAACTGAATTGAGTTGGACTAACCCTGTTCAAAATTATTTTGTGGCTCTGGGAGAATTTTCTCCTCAGAGATGCAGACCTACATTTTAGTCCCATATAAACAGTGTCACAAAATCTGCATTTTATGATGTAAAAAACATCTCAAAAGTAGAAGGATTTGTCTCTCAGGCAGACAAACAGGTTTACATGTCTTAATGGCTTGGCACCAACATACACTGGAGACATGCTCCTCAGCCATGAACCCTCAAGACCCAAGGTCATCAGGCCCCAATCTTTTGAAAAGTCTGCTGGTGAAGCTGCTATTATGATCCCAGATGCTGCAACACCCTCCCTTTAGTGATGTAAAGCACATTGAGTTGCCTGTGTGTATGAAATGTACCACATAAATATAATTTGACTTGAGATTAAACTGGTATAATATTCACAGTATAAAACCACTTCCTTTTGTAATGGAATCCCAGACCGATCCAAACTGCAATTTTTGCAAAATAATACACCCTTTTAATTGTGTGTAAAATAAAATGCTCATTTAGGAAGTACCAAAACAATAAGCAAACATGACCTTGATCTCAGCACCAGTAGTAATAGCCATCGGCCCAGGAATGACATACCCACCTTAGGGTGTTCTTCACTCATGTACTAGTGAATAATGTACAGGTAAACTCAATTTCAAGCGTGCTTTGACAAATTATCAAATCATTTTCTCCCATTCGGCTGCAATTAGCAGAAATATGTGTTTGTGGTAGTTTGCTGCGTTCCATCCACCTACGCTGATTACTCCAATAGAAAAAACACACTAAGTGGATGATTAAGCATTACGGGTGCAGTGTGTAAGATTTAGCCAACTGTTAAATTAGTCCTCCACAAAATAGGGGGCAGCATATTACCAGAAAGTTGTTGTGACCACATATTGTAAGAAACAAGGAAATGCACAGTCCCTCCCCCTCTCGCCCAAACACATCACCCAACGGAATAAAGCGTAAATCTTACTGTTTACAGTGAATCTGTGTTATGGCGCCATCATGTTGATCGGTTAGAGCCAGCATTACATTTGGCATGACTGACAAGAGGTTACAATACAGACGCTGCAGTGACAGCAATCGCCTCTTGAGGTACAAAGTGGTATGGTAGCACCAAGTGGGGGTATGAGATGGTACGTCCCGGCGCTAGCTGCTTAGTTAATATCTCTGCAACACTCATATTATGTTGATATTTATAGTTCATTGTTTAATGTTTTAAACTAACAATCTTACACATTGCCTCTTTAAG
>OMNS01079827.1:0-14560 GCA_900303225.1 Laemonema laureysi
AGAGAGAGTGGACCGCTTGCGTCTCTGGTTTCCATCGTATGTAATTATTGTACTGATCATAGTAGTACAGTTTAAGGGTCTTCGTATGTCTGTGTTGCAGCGGGAGATGGGTTTAGCGAGGTCTTGTGTCTTCCCGGATCGAGTTGTGAACCTTTTTATGCGTACGGCGCGAGGGTCGTCGTTATGTATGTTGTCGTGTTGTGCGTGTGCGTGTGCGTGTGTGTGTGCGTGTGTGTGTCAAGAGAAGCCCAACGATAACAAAATGCCCCTTTAGCGCTGTAGTGGTAACATCAGAAAGTTTAATATCTTTAAAAACCTGTTCGGCTGCAAGTACACATGGTAGCCTCGCCTTAACATCCCAACGTATGCTCTCTCTTAGCATCTTACAGTGATTGCCTTTCCCCACTTAAATCGAGCGTTGAAATAGCTTTAGCATATTATTTATGTTCACTGGAAGGCGCTCCGCCAGCTGGTGATCCCGGCGGGGGATCAGCGTAAATCCTGATTCCTAGCACACACACACAAAGAACCAAGTTCAGAGGCGAACGGTCCAGTAATTGGTGCTGGAGAGTCTTGTGGATCATTCACGTGGCTGAGAGAGACTTTGGGCAGGCCGCCTATCGTGACAACACCGTTGGTTCTGAAGGACAACAGGGGAGCTGTACGAGGTGGCCGTGCACAAGAGGGTCTGTCTTGGTGTGTGCACCCTTTACACAGAGGAGGACATTGTCTGTGTGTGTGTGTGTGTGTGTGTGTGTGTGTGTGTGAGTAGTGTGTTTTTTGAGAGTAGAAGTTAGAAGTGGAAGGCTTTATTTCCGAGGACACATCAGCCCTCTGCCTTCAGCCCCTTGACTTACTTTCCTTATGATTTTAATGTTTTCATACATTTTTGTACGTCGTACGTTTTTAATTAAATGCTCTTTGAGCTGCGTTACAGTGAAGTGTTTTCAGCTCGTTTATTATTATTATTTTTTAATGTTCTGACTTTGTTGTGGCAAGGGTGTGATGTAGAGATTGACAGACCTGCTGGCCAATCAGAGGGCTTGGTGGATTGACCCGTGTGCTACTGGCTGTGTAGCGGTGCCTTGGTGTGAATGGTGGTGGGAGGGGCTTAAAGGCGACGCGTGTCGGACAGTCCATGAGGCAGCGCAGGCGGTTTCTTTTGGCGATAAGACCTCAGGTTTGTATTTATTGTCGTTAATTTATTTATTTATTCGAGCAAATATTTGAATGTGCTTCTTTTATTTTTTCCTTTTCTTTTCCTTTCTTTTGTTTTACTTCTGACTTTTGTGCAAATACTGTTTGAAAATTTACAAAAGGGACTTTGCTCCGTGTTTAAACTGTCAAACGTTTTGAGTTGACTTGACTTAACGGTCAAGCCGACCAACACGGAGCACTTTGATTTTATTTTTTCGTTCTTCTTCTTCTGTCTTTGCTTTCTAATGACTTGTTTCTTAACAAAATATGTTTATCAAGCCACAATGAGGTTTGGCTCTGTCGTGTGACGGACGTCGCGTGTCCACCGAAGGGTGGCTCGTTTCGGGCGGAGCCTGTTTTCCCGACTGAAGGGCGGTTCGTTTCGTTTCGGGCGGAGCCTGTTTTCCCGACCGAAGGGCGGTTCGTTTCGTTTTCGGGCGGAGCCTGTTTCCCGACTCCCAAGGCCAAACGTTGTGTCCCTGAAGGGCGTTCATGTGTGGTGTCCGCGTCGTCGTGTGAGCCGAGCACGGCTCCCCGCCCCCCCTCCGGAAGTGTAGAACAAGCAGCATGTACATTATACAGGTGTTTCTCTTAGTGTGATAACTAGCCTTGGTAGTCAGTGTACTAGGATCCACATGTTTAACACGAGGCGGTACACAGTGTTACACACATGGCATGACATGGCGTTCCCCTCTTTCGTTTGGTCTATTTTCTACTGAATGCTGTTATACTTATACCTTTTTCTCTATCTATTTTCTGAGCTTTTTAAGTGCATATAGCTATTTTTGTCTCAAGATGATATAATGAAGATGATATCGATGTTATGGAGGATGATATTAATGACTTAGGCACTAAGGGTGACTCTGAGGATGACCGTGATGTAACTGATGATAATTTAGCATGCTTTTCTATTAGGGCCCTGTGTTGTCGGTGCAAGCTGTCTGGTTGGTAGGTCACGTTTAACTGTCCCCGATTTGTGGCACTTATATTGAATTCACTGCTAGGGACGTGTCCACAAATGGAGACACTACTCATGTGTAAAAAGACCAAGAATAACGTACATCACAGAGCAGAGAGGTTCATCACGAAACCTCCTCCTGTACAATTGAATTGAAGTTTAGCTTCGGACAGAATAATAATAAAAAAAAGTCCATGTGTATTTCCAATGGCCGTCCGTTTAGTTATAGCCAACGTTATAACTCAATTAGGCCAAAATTGAGAAATTAACAAACAACCATTTCATCCATTTTGTGGCAAATCCTATTTTGCAGTTCGAGCTGTAAGGCATGCGTTCAGCTGTTTCAACCTCTTGTACTCGGTGTACCCCGGAGTAACATGATGGAGGTACGGCAGAAGGCCTTGCATCAAAGTGCCATCTCTCTTCAGTCCCTGCTTACTGTACTCTCTCCCTCTCCCCCTCTCTCTCCCTCCAGCGACCTGTGCCAGTTGCACTGACAACGCAGAGCTAGCTTCCCCGTAGGGTCTCCTCCTCCTCTCCTCTCCCGATAGTCTTTTGTGTTCCACTCCTTAGTCGATCTTCAGGTCGAGGCTCCTATAGTTTCCCCCTGTTGTCTTTTTGTTTCTATTTTTCTTTAGTGTCAGTTTGAGTTTCTTCTTCTTCTGTGTTTTATTCTAGTGATCCTCTAGGTCTCCGATTCTCTGGATTATCGCTCTGTTCTCTTAACGTGTTTCACGTATTTCTCTTACTTCAAAGACAACGTGTTCAAAGTGTTATCAATAAACTGAAGATTTAAATATAAACGCTGCTGGCTGCCTTTAGTTTTTACATACACACACGCGACCATTACTTACAGTGATGGAAATACACTTTTATAGTGACCGTCGATGAGGTCCTCTGGCTTATGAGACATGTATTTTGGAGAAAACGTCTCACTTTACGTTTGTCAACAGTTTGAGTTCTGACATGTAATGTTGATAATCCAGACGTGTGTATCCAGCCGAGGCCTGATGGACACAAGATCAATGTTTTCCAAACGCCCACAGCAGAGCTAAATATATTTTAATAGCAACACATTGACGTGTTCCCCCGAAGCCTGCACTCGATCACTGTTTTACTGCAGCTGTTTTTGCGTCTGTTCTACATTATGCAACGTTACGAGACTACAGCATGAGGCGAATCAATCCGGGATTTCTCTCTAAATCAATTTTGGTTGATCATTTAAAAATAATGAGTGATTCATAGAAAGAGACGTGTGCAGAGAACATTACGTATTTAAAATCATACTATGGAACTTGGCACACTAGCGACCTCTCATTGCCAGCGTTAGCACCGGCGAGCATGGCTGTTTGATTACTGCCATTGGTCGGCACAGACCAGGTTGAATTGGCGAGAATGATTCCCGGGGTCGATCAAGTTGAGGATGGATTGCTTTTATTCTGCAGACATTTTGTAACTTGAATAAAACATGCAGTGAAATGTGGCATCGGAGATTTAAACAAGGATCAAATAATACAATGAAAATAGTTGTCCTGCATATTGTAAACATAGTAAACCGTTGCATCAATAAGAAATAATCAATAAACAAAGAAAAGAAAACAAACTGGAAAATTGATCGAAAAGATTCCTCGAACAACTGAAATGTGACCTGTTTTGACCCTCCGTCGTCTGTAACTAGGGGTGGGCATTCGATTACATTTTCTTAATTGATCGTCGGGAGAATTAACGTTACATTTTCGATTAATCATGATGCAATGAAAATACAAAAATACAGCGTGTTTTTCCTCGATGAGATCTTTATTACAAGAAGAACAACTCTTGTGGCAGTTAAAGTGGACGTTCAATGGTTAAACTTGAAGATTTGCGCTGCGGTGCTCTGAAGCAGCGGAACCTGCAGCTGCGAGCCGGCGCTCTTAAACACAATTGACCCTCGTTTGATCCAAAATAATAATAAAATAAAAAAACAATCATGTTAAACAATAACTTAAAATATAACTTAACCAAAAACATAATAACTTAGGTCTGACAGGTTTTGTCAAAATGTCAAAACTCAAAACTATCCAAAAGGCACCGAGTCGAGAAAGAGGGAAAGAGAGATTAGCCTACCTAACAATTAATTAGGCTACTTAACAAAGCCTCATAAAAAATAACTAGTAACTCACAATACTTAAGGGCAGCATATCCATCTCAATGAACTTGCTGATCCCTTGGGTAATTTTCTCTGCTCGTTGTGCATCGCAGCTCCTCCGTGTCCATGCTAACACCGAGTTGATGCTAGGTCGAGACAGAGCAGGACGCACCGCCACCGACATTAACCAAGTGGTACATCGTTTGAGTCGTGGACGTGTTGTACTTATACACGGCTTCGCAGTGTTGAATCAAAATGGTCCCCCGCCACACTTCGCCAAAATGTTTAATTGCTGCCACATAGTGAAATCCATTGCATTGCTTCAAGACCCACACTACGCAACACAACCTGCATTAGTTTTATCGATAAAAAAAATTAACGTGTTCGACGAAATTCTTAACGATCAATTATCGATCGTCGATTAATCATGCCCATCCCTATCTGTAACTGTAAACAACATGTCTTCAAGGTTCCACCTCCTGGCGGTAGCCTCCTCCCAGTCTGTCGAACGTCACACCAGTTTGACCAGTCTCTCGCTGGCCTCCCAAAGTTTCCTGGCCACGCCCGAGTCCCTGGCAAAGGGGCGCAGCGCGGCGGGCCGGCAGTCCACGAAGTAGCCCCCGTTGTGTTTGGCGGCCGCGTCCGACACGGCGCAGTACACCACCGTCTGAGCACCCAGCTCGCACGGCACGAAAAACATCCACATGACCACCTGCATCAGCATCCGAAACAGGAAGGAGTAGTGGCACGTCCAGCCGCTCTGGACGAAGCCTGCGGGGCAGCCAGGCAGAGGGAGAACAACGTGGGAGGATGATGATGAGAACCAGAGACAACAGTTGACTTGTTGAGAACACACAGACGCTGAATACCAAGAACATCCGTCTGCATCCAGTCGTCGGATATTCAAGATTATAACTGCTTGATCTCGTTCATAAAGCGCCACTCAAATCTGATTAAACTCCACAGGACCCTAGTTATGGACGCCACCACCTGGACAAACACTGAGTGTATCCTGCGCTGCCACAAAACCACATGCAGGTCATATAAACAAGAAGGACCGTGGACCTCCACCCCATCCCCTCCACACCCACACCCCCCCTCGGTAGCCTCTCACCTGGGTGCACGACATAAGCGGACACCCCCTTGGCCTCGCCGATGCGCGCCAGCTCCTGGGTGAAGTAGATGTTGGCCAGCTTGCTGCGGCAGTAGGTGAAGAAGGGCAGCAGGTTGTAGTTGAGGTCCTGGAAGTCCAGCTTCTGGTACTTGTAGTTGGAGCAGGTGAGGGTGACCACGCGACTGGGCGCGCACTCCTTCAGCCGGGGCAGCAGCGTGTTGGTGAGGAGGAAGTGGCCCAGGTGGTTCACCCCGAAACACATGCTGAAGCCGTCGTCCGTCCAGTCCAGCACGCTGGGCATGGCTGGGGAGGGAGGGAGGGGGGGAGAGCAAAGAGATGATGATGATAACAAGCCCGAGATGTGTGGCTCCCATGACTCTGACCAAGAAACTCTGGCCGAGTCCAAATTATTTTCAAAATCCGATTCAGAGGTAGAAGACTAAACTAACCGGATGCATTTGGAAGGACAGAAAATCCTCCTTGTCCACCTTGTTTAGGTGGTATTCACATGGTATGTGAAGGTACCGCTGAGAGGTCCACATACTCCTCACCTGCGTTGTTGACCAGGATGTCCAGTCTCTTCTCTCTCTGCAGAAAACTCTTGCAGAAATCTCTCACCGAGCGTAGGTTGGCCAGGTCCAGCTCCATGTGGGAGACGTTCAGGCTGTGGCTGGTGAACTTGATCTCTCTCACCGCCTTCTCGGCCTTGTCTGCATCTCGGCATGCGATGACAACACGGGCGCCTCGCATCGCCAACGCAACTGCCGTTTCTTTGCCGATGCCAGAACTTCCACCTAAAAAGAGAGACGGGTGGGCAGTTATGCGCAATTATTCAATTATGTGGCATGGATTTACAGTATTTACGTTTGGGGCCGTTGTGGTGTGCTGTGTTTAACGAGTGATGAATTATAAGAGGGCTTAATACCGTTTAGTACGTGTTCCCTGTAAGTAGCTGCTCATAAAACGTGTCGTGTGCGTTGTTACCTGTAATGAGGACAGTTTTCCCATCAAGTCTTTTCAGGTCCGTGCAGTATCTTCTCTTTTTTAACCATTTTAGGATAAAAAAGGAGACCAAGGAGGCAAGTATCGTGTACAGAACATACATCTTGTGTTACAACCAGCAGATGTTACACAGGAGCTAACAGCTATCCTGGTAGCTTGTGCTCCTGGGTGTGGACGTCTCTTAAAATGTATCTCGGTAACGAGTCCAATGTAAAATCCAATGCGTTTAGATACTTAGTATAAAACATAGACTGTAGAAGGAGAAAATGATGATATCTGGCTTGAATTAGATGATCGCTGCAGGTTCTTCTTCTTCCTCTTCTTCTTGTTGCTGTTCCACGCTGTGAAGCCGACGTTGCCCCCTGCTGGTGAGTAAGCCACACAACTCCTAATATCTGTCATACTTATCATGAGCCGTATTCCCTACTCAACTCCTTCGTACTTTATATTAGAACAATAATTAAAACGTAACATACCACCTTACTATACAAACTTCTATTCAATTACGCAAAACGTGTAGGCCTACTATTAACTTCTTAACACATATGAGATTTGTATTTTCCCTTCCAGAGTGTACAAAATACAAACTATCAAAATGAATCTAACTGTTACTACTCCCACAATATTTAGACCTCATGAGCATATTATACATCACAATGTTGAGCTCCAGTGATTGCTCATATACATTTTATGGCCTACTTGTTTTTCTATCGATAACCTTTTCAGCAAACTGCGCATCTTCTCAAAGAACAAACAAACAAACACACACGTTAGTCATGTGCAAATATAAGCTATTGATCCAGCCACACAACTTGATATAAGCACACCTGTCCAAACGGTCAAATCCATTGGAAGAAGACCAAAGTAAACAGTGACTCTGGTAGCCTATTATCCCGAACGACCCGAAAAAACCTCACAAGAAACATACTGAATCCCCCCTAACCCACTATTTGTTTGTCGGAGAAACGGTCAAAACCAGAGCATCAGTTTTTCAAGAAGCCTATTGCTGATAATAGGCCTACAAACGGTTTTTATTTTCCAAGTAGACCTAGACATGAGGAGGATCACATTCAAGTCTAAAGAAACTTTATTCAAGTTTGTCTTATTTCTTATTTGCCTATCCAATGCCGTGGGTAAGTAGACTTTAACATTTTGTTTGAGAACTGTAGACATAGCTATATTTCAATGTTGGTACAAGCCTGTAGTTTACTAAAGTCTTTCTTTAAGCAAAAACTCAATGCCAGGCAATAGGCAATCTAGTCTCACGAATCAGACTTCTTTTCTTTTGTTTTTGAAAAATAAATAAATAATAAACAATAATGTCCCGTGTGTTCCGAGGTTAGGCAGTTGTAGTGGACAGACAAGAGAATACATAAGACATAAAACAGCTAGGCCTATATTACAATGTTGCGTCTTCCTGGGGCGCGTTATGTACTGTATGTCAATGTGGTGAACGCATACAAGGGACACCGTGTTAAGCATTCGTTTGACTTCAACAAACAGGCCAGACGTGCAAGAGCAAGTGTGGAGACACTTGGGAAGAATGCTCTTGCCGCGCAGCGTGCGCGTCGCTGCAGAATTGCTGTGCAGACTACGATCGGTTCTGTCTCCGGCCGCGTCCCTACTCCGGCTCCATGTTGGGTGGAGGTGTATTCACCATCTCCAATGTCGCCTTCCCCCCCGCTCAGCCCATCCTCTGCAGGTGTGTAGCAGACTTGTTGTAACCCCACCCATGCTGTTAAGATAATGTTTCTATCTGTGGGGCCCAATGTCTGTACTGAATGTACTACACATAAATACAGGCCTCTCGGGGTGGCGGGGGGTCGTTTTGACTCAAAAGATTATTCTCTAAGTCATAAAGGTGCTCTAGGCAAGATTTAAGTGGGTCATTTGCGTATAATTCGTTCGAAATGACATAGCCATCACTCAGCTATTAGTGAGTGAAATGTGCTGTGAGAATATCTGTTCCAGCTTGCCTGTCAATCACAGGTGCATGAAATGCAACACTACTCAATGGCAGAGAAACGTATCTGCAACATGTGGTAGCCTCAGTAAATGTTTTGTTTTGTTTCAGGTTTAAGGGCGAGATTGTAATCGGGGGATTTGTTAGCGCAGAGGGACGCGCCCACTGTATCTCACCTTTGCTGTTTGAGACGGGATGGGTGCCGTTTGACATATCGACGGATGGAGTCAATTTTGACCGATCCGGCGAGTATCTTTCGGGTAAGTGGGACGTTTAATTGTTCTTTTCTACTTCATTTGTGATCTAATGTCTATTTTGTCCAAGGGGGTTAACAATTTTAAAACGCAAATCAACACATTTTTAATTAAATTTCACCATAAAATGAAAAATGTTTTCACCTTTATTCACATAATCATAGGTCTATTATTCACCCATTTATCATTGAAAGTATTATGTTTATTGTGGCAAACCATTTTTGCGGGTAATTACTTGTTGTAATTAATACAAAGCCATTCAACCTGGTGTTTGTTTGTTTTTAGTCCACCCGGGCAAACTGGATCCAGCACTGACGGCCATACTGGTGAACGCCACACGGTGGCAGGATTACGGCACGCCAAACACGGCAGCCGGACTGTTGCAGATGACATGGAATAGCTCTCTGGTGTTAACTGACAGGGTCAACATTGAGCTGTGGGGTTACAGGGAGGTGGGCAGCATACATGGTGCAGGAAGGGAGAACACAACCTCCTTGACAGCCGAGTGGACTTACCTCTACTCCCTTGGCAAGAACCTGTCCAACTCTGGGGTCTTCAGCTTCCACCCCAAGCCTGCGGAGAAGCCTTTCTCCAACTGGGAGTTGGGCAGTATTCACATCGGCTCGGCCTCCCACTCAGATGGAGCGAGGTATGATTCATATTTAAATACGACAACAATTTCTGTGAATCCATTCAGACATGTTAACTAGCTAACCTGTTGCTAAGACCTTAGTCTGCTGTGTTTTCACTGTGGTGTTTTTGGCATGGTCGAAAGGTCCTGGATTAGAGCCCCAATGTCTCCAACCTACCCCTTGAACAAGACGTTTCGGGTGTTAATATTTACCTGTACCTACTTTCCCAGGCACGTACAAGGACTGTGGAGTGACAGCCACATTTTAACCTGGCATCTGGAACAGTCCTTCAGAGATGACTCTGCCGGCTGGGCACGAGCCAAGTGTTTGCAGTGGGACACCCTGGAGAACAGCCTCCCCTACTTCCAGGAAGAGCTCATTGACTGCCCATGTACTCTAGCCCAAGCCCGCGCAGACACGGGAAGGTTTCAAGCAAGTAACCCTTGCATGATATACGATAATGTATATTTCGTATTCACAGATCATGCTTACATTGAGCCTAAATGATAGATACAAGGACATAAAATGTGTGCCCTTCTTGTGATAATGATGACATCCATTCGGTTGTCTCAGCCCGATTCTTACTGTGATATGGATAAGGGCAGTGTATGCTCCTACCACCCTGGAAGTTTCCACTGTGTGAGGTCCATTCAAGCCAGGTAATGACACAGAAAAAAACGTTTGTATTATTGTTCAAGATCATATATTTTGATATTGCACATTTGTTTGTGTCATTCTTGCGACTTTTCCCCAGTCCAAAGTATGGATCAGGGCAGCAGTGTTGCTATGACAAGACAGGGGCCCAGATCCTGACCTTGGACTCGACTAGCGGCAGCAGCCCAGATCGAGCACACGAATGGGGCTCCCCTCCCTACGGAGAGCCCCCGCGTGTCCCGGGGTTCTCTCACTGGGTCACAGATGTCCTGAGCTTCTTCTACTGCTGTCTCTGGTCTGATCACTGCGACATATACTTTGTACGCCGGCCCTCCAGCGACTGCAGGAGCTATGAACCACCGAGATCTGGTGAGAAGATGCCGCATGGCCGACTGATTGCTGCTAAACCCATCGTAGAGGATGGTTGTACACATAAGTAAATCATTGAAGTGTGTATAAATGTGTCAACGTATTTGTGGCTCCAAGCCTCTACTGCGTTTGCTGAGGCTCTCGTCTTTTCAACAGGGTTAGGGTTAGCAAGATGCACGAGTACTGAATGTTGGTTTTGGTGTTCCTCAGGTGTCGCGCTTGGGGACACTAATTTTGTGACATTTGACCACCTGCAGTACACCTTTAATGGGATAGGAGAGTACGACCTGGTGTCCTCACCGGGAAAACTGCTCAGTGTTCAGGTCAGAATGGAGCAGGTGAAACTAAAGAGCGGTGAGTTTCAACTCAAAGCAGTGTCTGTCACTTTTGTAGTTTTTGTAGTTTTTCACAGTTCAGTTGGCCGTGTCTATGATTGCTTTGTTTTGGTTTGGGTCCTCAAGAACAAACAACAAATAACTGTGTTCATGCATGCACATGGCATGAGTAAATATAGTATAATGATCATGATGATGATTATTATTATATGAGTGATATAATATATTACAGTATACGCTGTGCACAGTAGTGTACAGCGTCCTCTGTGACCTTTGTGACCTTTCAAGGCGCCTTGGGGAACGCCACACGCCTCAGCTCCGTGTCCATGAGAGAGGGCTCCTCTGACGTGGTGGAGGTGCGTCTCGCCGAGGGCCAGACGGGCGCCACGGAGGTGCTGCGGAACCAGAGGGTCATGTCATTCAATGAGCAGAAGTGGATGGACCTTCGCGGTGAGTTGCCATGACGACCACGCTATTACATGCAGTTGAAGTGCAAATAGGCATCGGGTTGTCGTGTTCTTCTTCTTCTTCTTCTTCTTCTTCTTATTATTATGTGTGGTTTTAATCCCTGGCATCACGAAACCTGCCGTGAAACCGAAGCTAAACTGTTGTTTGAGTGAAACATTGAATGTATAGTTAGGTGATGTTTTCAACACACCGAACTTCATGTTTCGTTTTAAGTATTAAACATATTCAAATATGTTTACATTTTTTCCAAAGTATTGACCCTTTGTCTCACAATCTCATATCTAGGGGTGTTTGTTTTCTCGCCCGGTCCTGAGAATGTGACGGTGATGTTCTCCTCTGGGGTTGGGCTGGAGGTGCGGTTTAACCAGGGTTTAATGACAGTGACGGTGTTACTGCCCACCGAGTTCACCAACCACATCCATGGTCTGCTGGGCCAGATGAACCTGCAGCCCCGTCTGGGGCAGATCATCCCCTCAGCCGATGCTACGCCCGAGAGCGTGTTTAGCTTTGGAGCTAGCTGTAAGTGAATGGAGAATGGCTTTGTGTAGCCTACATTGTTTTTTAAGTCTAGCCAAGGTTGTGCAGCACTAGAACTGCAGCACAGACATGCTTTGGTTGCTCTCAGCCCACCTTGTATCTTTAGGATAAAAGCTTCTGCTAAATGACGTTTAAACAAAGTTTAAACAAAGACAAAAACCGCTCTCGCAAGTGTAGAAGATCAAACCTCGAGTCAAAGCGAGTCAAACACTTTTTTAGGAACTCCCAAGTTATTTGGTCTCTAAAGACACCTGATGTCCAGGCATGTCTTCACAGGGGACGTTTTAAACGAGACCTCCCTCTTCACGTACGACTCAAAGTCTCTGCTGGACACGTACTGCCGCACGCCACACAGCGGCTCCAGCCTCCCTCCTGCTCCTGTGGGAGGGGCCTCGCTCTGGGCCTCGCTCGGGGCCTTCCAGAGTCACCAGGCCCTCATACGAGACCTGCAGCCAGGTACACCGGCCGTGTGCTGATCACCGTGGTAACACGGTGGTTGACGTTTACACATTATTAGCATATTGAATTTGTCGTTGAACATCTTGACATCATTTTGACAGATAAAAGCCGACCGAAATACTCCGTTCTCCCCTCAGTGGTGTCTTGTGGGTGGCTGCCCCCACCGAAGTACGGCCACAAGAACGGGACAAACTACCTCCAGGGGCGAAGCCTGAGCTTCTCCTCCTATGAAGGACACAAGTTGTCCGGCTCCGCCCGGCGCTCTTGTCACGAGGACGGGTCGTGGTCTGGACTGCAGGCGCTTTGCGCGGAAGAAGAGACGCCTTCGGACCCCTAAGAGACTGTGAGTGTAGCAGATGCAGATTCAGCTGTTTGTGGCCGTTGGTCGCTTGTGATTAACAATGAAGGACCCCTGACTTTAAAACCCCATTACTAAGTCCCACAGTATACACATGGGGCCTGTTTTGTGAATGACTAGACCTTCTTCAAGGGCGGCCATCGCTTATGTTAAAAACGATCATCATTCTCTTTGTTTAGTAATGAGAATAATAAAACCCAGACACCGGTTTGAACCGCTTGGTTATTCCAAAGGTAGAACAGGCTTTTCACATTGCTTCACATAACACACTCTGTGCCGGGGTCTGAATGGACTTGGACAGGATTGGGAATAGACCCAGGATGGATTGAGTGCCGTGGATGAAATGGGTTTTATTCATAACTTCAAATACATGCCAAAACAAAAGTAGTGGCTGTAGTGGAAAAAAGTGACATCGTACATATTAAGCAGTGGGGAATTCAAGAGTCAAATTATCCATGGGTTGTTCTGTGGGAGCCTCTCTCAAACGTGTTAAGAATTAAATGATCACTTAATACAATTTGGCGTGTTTACTAATGAAATACCGTTAGGATTTGTGAAAGGCACGTAGTATTATATTATTTTCTCGACACTTTGAAAGAACAGATTCCAGCCTGAGTTGCCCAGACAAGCCCTGAGCCACAAAGCTCTAAATGCATCAATGCGGATTGGCCCGGCTTTGTGTTTTGTAAATGGAAACCTTCTGCGTTTCCTCTCGCGTTCCACGGTTCCCGTTGCAACCGCTAGGTGGCGATGTTTCCCAGCGATTTCTGGTCTTCTGGCAGAGAAAGTAGCGAAGTGTATATCTCCTGCTATGGGCCTGTATATATGTGTATAGTTTTATAGCAGGTCGTTATTCGTTTAAAGAATGTGCGTATTTGAATTCTCCAAGTTAAGAGCCTGCTATTATTCAGGTACTTTTTAAAGTGCTAATGAACAGTGACCAACAGACTCCCTCATTTCATTTTCATAACCTGGTGGTTCTGGTCAGGGTTGCCGTGGCTGAGCCTCAGACAATGACTGGGCTTATAGCAGGGAAAAACCACACGAACACACCGTTCACACAACACCAGCTAACCCAAACCCACACCTTTGGGCAGTCTTCATGTCTCCAGTCCGCCTGCAGTGGGTTCAGGACCTCTGCAGCTGGGTTGAGCTTATCTACAAAAGAAAAGATGAAGACAGAGGAGGAAAGAATTAACTTTTACTTCCAAAATACAAAATAATGTCCCCTCTTTGCCCCGGGGCTCGGCAAAACGTTATGCTGGTTTTGTTAACACTGTAAAAACACAGACTTCCTCTTGGACTGATAGCTTGGACGGATACAATTCACAGTGTTGATCAGATTTGGACCATTCTGGGCTGTTTTCACAGCTGGACTGAATTAGATCATGTTTCCATCTCCTCCATTATGCAAATATAATAACTTTATACATCCAGGATGGATGCCGACGAGGTCCGCGCTTATTCGGAGCGTTCCAACGAGCTGTTGAACTGTTTACGCTTTGGAAGGCATTCCTCCCTGGCCTCGGGGCGCCGCAGGTCCGTCCCCTGCATGTGAGGAAAGCACACTCGGGCGTTAAATATCACATCATTGTTTCCGAGATGGCTTCAGAAGCGCCGATCCAGCTGAACTGGAGCGGAGCCCGGGCCTGTTTTTACATCGCGTCGTTCTCGAAGGTCTTGCGCCCATGGAAGTCGTCGAGAAACGCGGTGACATTTTTGTTTTAGAACGACGCACATTCTCTCGCAGTAACCGAGCGAAGTGAGAGTGAAAGGAGACGCGGCGAGTGGCGTCTCGGGATGATAAGGTCACCGCATTCGCGTGCGTACTGTCGCGGCGCAGCACACACGCACACGTTTAACCTACGCATGCGGTCAATTCTTTTTGATGTTGCATACGCACACATATTTACCCCAACAGAGACAGCGTGTCGTCACGCGCGTGTGCGCGCACACACGCACACACACACACACACACACACACACACACACACACACACACACACACACACACACCCGTGTCACACCAGCTTGCTACTGTTCGTACACAAGTCAGCAGCAGCTCATGAGTGTCAACATGACCCCAGGTGGTGAGTGGCAGGCATTGTCGGATCACCTCCACATTACAACAG
>OMNS01079840.1:0-22078 GCA_900303225.1 Laemonema laureysi
TGAAGGAGGAGGGCATCTGGATGGGCTGGACTGGCTGGGAAGCCTGGAACATTTGGAGCGGCTTCTTCCTGGTGTCTGGGGAGGCCGTCTGCAGCGACGTGGGCAGGAGCTGGTTCCTTCTGATGATCTGTAGCGCTAGTTGGGTGTTACCTGTGGATGGACGGGCGGAGGGGTCAGCCGCTACAAACTCACCACCACAACAACAACAACAACAACAACAACAAAACACTCGACCACAGTCGAAATAAAGTCACCTACAGTCAAGCTAATGGGACAATCTGGCGGTGTTAACCGAAAGCTGAAAATCCGAAACGACGACTTTAGATTGCGTTACCGCGACAACGTCATTAAAACACCGTGACCGCACCACACTAAAACGGCTCCAACAGAGAACTACCGATCTTCCCGAAAAAAACCATATCGAACAGGAGGGTTGACCTCTCTGTCCTGAGGGGCCTCTCACCGTTCTGCAGCTCCAAGTACACACCCAGCAGGATGGCTTCTGGAGGAATCTCCTTTGTGTTCACCATCGATGCCGCCTGGGGGGAGGAGACAACATAGAACCAAAGGTGAGTCAGAAGTGGGAGGAGACGGGGTGCGTGTTCCTCTATAGTTCCACCAGCAGCTCCGCCGGTACCTGATGCAGGCACTTGCGCGCCTTCTCGTACTCGCTCCTCAGACAGTAGGCGCTGCCCAGGTTGAACAGCATCATGGCCCGTGCAGAGGTCACGCTGCTCGGGTAGCACAGCGGCGTCTGTTTGGCTGCTGCACGACAAATAAAACACACACAATTATTATTATTATTTAGTGACAAACGAGGCGAGGGGGAAAACTACGTCGGGTTACAATGCCGGGTAGCGGGAGGTCCACTCACAGGACTCGACGGGCTCGTCTCCTTTGTCCGACCCTGAGGAGGAAGAAAAGCGACAACACCGTGTTGAGTATAAACACAACAACAGAGTGTATTGCATCGGAGCAGCACTGCAGAGGGTTCGGGGCTAAAAGGCTGAGGGTCGGGCTTCACCTTGGTCCTGCTCGCTGGTCAGAACCCCGAGCGACACGTCGGTGACGTTCTCGGGGTTGAGGTGAGCGATGGCGTCAGAGATCCGGTCGAGGGAGATGAGCGCCTCGGCAGCATACAGGTGGCCCAGGAACCTGGAGGGAGGAACAACGCCGGCGTGAGTCAGGGCTGGGGATATTATGAGGCAGTGCCAGTTCATAAAAAGGCAAGACGATAAACGTATCGGTAGAACTTACTTGAGGGACCCGGACACCTTGGCTTGATGGAGGAGTTTCTCCGCGTGGTTGAGGGCCATGAGGTTGTCCCCCAACGCCAACGCCACGTAGGCGCTGCACGCCAGGATGCAACACCTGGGGGGGGGGGGGGAGGGCAGCGGCGTTACAAACACAGCTGGGGCAAGTGGGTACCATCGGCGTACGTTTCCATAGAACCCAGTTCTGTGTTTGATTTAAACGACGGGGGACGCCATGTAATACAAAAACAATGAGGATGTTGGACCGTTGTTGGACAGAACAATGGTTTGAATGTAGTATGTAAGTAACTGTCCATCACCTGAGGTTCTCCACCTCCTGTTTTCGAAGAGGGGAAGACGGTGCCGCGGACAAGAACTTATCAGCCTCCTGCCCCTTCCCACTGGAGACACACACACACACACACACACACACACACACACACATTAGCATAATACAGCAAAGTAGTCCACACTGCCATTTAATGTATATCACAGTCTTGAGAGACAGTGAAAGTGATTTGCTGTAATTGCTGAATCACTCGACATGCATCTCGGCTGACCTGCAGGCGTCGCTGTTTTCACTGCCGCTCTCCGTGCTCCCCGATTGGCTGGAGTTCTTTGACCCGTTCTCGGCCTTGCTGTCCTGCGGCGGGCTCTCGGGGAGCAACAGGAGGGCGTTCCGCAGGCAGATGGCGGCAAACTCCATACTGGCTACGGGGATGGCCGCCGACTGGCCCTCGCTGCGCGGAAACACAGCGGAAGAAGAAGAAGAAAACATTTCACTCCAGTAACATGCATGTGTACACAGAGCAGAGTGGGGACGGAGGTGTCGCGCCACCGCCCCCTGCTGGACAAACACAGCACATGGGGGGGGAAGGGGAATAGAAGCGCCGTTCAGTGCAAGTTCCAAGGGACACAGAGAGCACACTGACCTGTAGATGGTATTCTGGGTAGACTGTGATGCCAGGACTATTTTACGATGGTAGCCCTGCCCAACAATAGACTGAACTATGCCCTTCTTGCAGGGTAGCCCCTTGCTCTCCTGCTCCGAGCCCTGCAAGCACACACACATGTACGAGGATGTAGATGCAGACGAAGGTGTGAAGGACGTACTGTAAGATTAGGCAGAGCTGCACGCATTCTTTTTAAACATGCAAAACATGACACGTTACGACTTTTAATTCTTCAAGGAAATGATTTGGGAAAATCATTCTACAAATCCCAGTGGACTATAACACTATATAGCCACATGGAAGTTGAACTAAATGTACCGCCTGCTGTTGTCAAACAGGGGAAATGTCTGCAATAGACAATAGACCTTACAGATCGAAAAACAAAAAGAGGACTTAAGTCAGCCAAACGCCTGTTTTTTGTTCCACCAATGCCTACCCCTTTGTTGGCAGCGATGCAGCACTCTGCCAGCCGGAGCCACAGCCGCGGGTTCGAGTGGTAAACCTGCACCGCCTCCATCAGGCACTCGAACGCCGCCAGGGGACGGCCGATGTGCAGCAGCTGAATGCCACAGTTATAGAGCAGCTCGTAGCGCTTGTTCGCTAGCAGCGCGCACATGGGGATACCTGCAAACTTCTTGGCTGGAAGAGGAAGAGGAAGAGGACACCACCGTTAGGACCACACCGTCACGGGGGCGGCTACGTTCACGGCAGCGCCGCGCGGACGCAAGCCAGATGTTTTGACTCACATTGACCGTTGCCACCGTCGCCAAGCTGTGCGCACGTGTGGTCGTTCTCCTGCAGGGCCTTTTTGAAGTAGAAGATGCCCAGGTTGTGCTTCCCCATGGCAAAGTGTATGCAGCCCAGGTTGTTCCAGAACATGCATCGCACGCATTCTCCTGTGGGGAAGAGGGGTCTGAGTAAGGGGTGTAGCGATACATCGGTCTGGATCTGAGGGTAACAATCCAACCAAATCAATAAAAAGCATAAATATTGATAACACGCGTGGCGCGCACTAAATAGCTCTTTCACAAAGCCACAAGTGATGGCGGATCGCTCGGTGGAGAGAGAGTCAGCTGACCTGTCTTGATGGGCCCGGGATGCTCCGCTATGTTGGAGCTGTTGAGCAGCTTCACTGCTTTGCGGTAGTTCCCCCTCAGGTACTCAAAGTTGCTCTTGAGGAAGAGCGAGGGCGCAGACTGGCAGCAGAGAGAGGAGAACACGCGGGTCAGGCCCGAAACCGGATCGCCAAAATACAAAACTGAAAACATCCATTGCGTTCATCGAAACTTTACTTCCTTCATTTTTGTTTATTGTTTGCACCAACAGACCAAAGGAAATTCCTTGTAATGTAAAAAAATGACTTGCCGCTTGAATGGTTCGCAACAAAAGATCAAGGTCGGATAAAGAAAATAAAACTCTAAATGTCAACACTTACATTTCCTGCCGTGTTCATGACAGATTTGATCTCTCTTTTACATGCCTTGGAGGACTTCATCTGGATGTAGGCGCGCACTTTGTACTGCAAGCAACCCAAAAAGCAACACGAGTATGAGAGGTAAACTCAGGGCCGGTGGGTGAAGCACTAGTGGTGAAGCACGCCCATACCTGGTGAATCTGAGACTTGGCTGCTTCGATCATGGCCATGAGGTCCGCCTTCTGGTGTCCCGCGTCCTTGTTTGAATGATTGCTCTGAAACAGCACAGAGGATATCGACGTCAGTATAACTGAAGCAACACGCATGTATTAGTTGTGAAAAGTGGCCCAACACAGTGAGAGAATGCCTTGCATCGTCTATGACCTCCTCTGCTGATAGGTCTGACATGGGTTTATGTGTGCATTATGAAGCAGTCCTCGAGGCTCCCGCGTGTACACTCTGAATAATGACTCTGCTAAAGCACATTCATTACATAAACATAATGTCTGCAGTCATACTTGCGCTTATTAAACATGCACTCGAGGGAAAAGTTTGATTCAGCCCCGGGGAAAAGGAATATCTTAGCCAGCACAAAACAAGATCCAGGACGGACGACCATGCGGCCTTAAAGAGACAACGTCGTGACCAGCCGTACCTCTCCTTTGCCATTTTTCTGGTTGCCTTGCACGGCGAGTTTGTCGAGCACGGCGAGGAGATGGAGAGCCTTCTCTGGCTGGAATGTGAGCAGGTACAAGTCCACGAGCAGGAAGCAGACCACCTGAGCGAAGCGTTCTACTGGGACACATGGGCACAGTCAAGCAACGGCAGGCAAACAAAACGCTGTAATGTTGCTGGCTTGTTATTTGTGGCGTCGCGGGAGAGGCAACGTTTACAGACACCGCATACCAAAAGGCTCCAGAAACTGGTAAAGCTTCTCCCCTATTGAAATGGCCTCAGAGTACTGGCGCAAATGGTAGTGGATGATGGCTTGATTGTAGTACAACAAACTATTTTCAACATCATCCAAGCCATCGATGTCTTCCACTGATGTGTGAACCTTGATGGTTAAAATCACAAGTCATCAACAATATGAGAACAACGATAAGTCTGTTTGGACCATGACAGTAAATATGCTCAATACAATGCGAGATGTACGGCTATGGGAAACTACGGTACCCCCTGCCCGCAATTGTTACAATACCTGGTTTTTCATTGCCATGAGTGTCTGCTTCAGAGTCCCTGTAGTAGTTTGACCACTTTTGTAAAATTCTGCAATAGCCTTATTCATTGCAATCTTGTAATCCTCCTTGTTCATCTCTTGCAAAGTCACAAGGTGCTTGATGGACTCATCGTACCTTCCAGCCTGTCAACATCCAACATACAATAATCAATGACGCCTGGAAACGTGCATGTAGCAAGACATTCATCATAAGAAGTGCACAGGTGTATGTCAGAGCACCATTTGACACAAGCCTAAACCGCGGGGTTTTCCACCGGCGGCTGACAGGCGACTCACCGTGAAGGCTTCATATGCACTTGCTGCCATTTCTTTTTCTTGGTCTGCATTTCCAGGCGAGAATGAACTATCCTGCTTTGCCTCGTTTTGCTCTGAAAAAATAGAAGTCGTAACTATAACTGGAGTGTAAGCCTTAACAACAAGAGTAGAGACGTTGGCGGCCCCTGTCAACCAATGTGAACTGTCCCGAGCAGCATGAATTTGAGGTCAGCATGAATGGTTAAATACTAAATGAGATGCCCAAAAGACTCGCTTGCAATATTTTTTGGGAGACAATGGTTCCCAAAGGTTTTCACGGGGAATACCTTAGTGACATTTGAAGAAAACAAACAAAAACACATTCACCTTAGCCACGATTAACACAGTAGTCGCCAGCTAACCAGCTAGCGCTAGCCGGGGAACTTACCTGTACTTTCTGCCATCTCTATGAACTCCGACCAAAGACGAAGATGATTGTTGAATTTGTACGAGGGGTGAAATAATCCACAAATTGACGTGCACTGGCGCAGCGAGAAACATACAGTGTGGTCAAATATTTGCAATCAAACGTTTGATACGGAGGACGGCTATCCGAAATCTGTCCGCTCTAAACAGATTCTTCTTCGCATATAAATGACGGCTCGGCTACAACACGTGGAGTCGAACGGCGCCACCAAGTGGACTGGAGGAGGAAACGCGTTCAAACGATATACTATTTATTGTTATTTTATTGTTATAGTGAATGTAAGCTTATTTGTATTATGGTTTGTATGTATTATATTTTTTATTTAATTGTTTTATATTTTATTTGTGTTTTGTATTTGTTTGGGTGTATTCATTTTGCTGCTGTTTCAATCAAGACCCTTGCTTGGGATAAATACAATAAAGTAACTGTTCGCATGGGGTGAGATGATGCAAATCGAAATGGAAAAATGGAAATGAAACTAACGTATGATTGACCGAAATATTACCAGCTAGTACACTTCCTCTTATCTCATTGTATCATTGTAGTTTTTGTTCGGCGGCTGTGCGCAGAAAAGGATGGATAAGTTCCAAACAGTGCTTAACATCTTCAAACAACAAGCCAACCTAGGATCCGGTTTAATTGCCCTGGTGACAGCTGGAGGTGAAAGGATATTTTCCACCGCCGTGTTCAAGTGCCCTTGCAGCTCCTGGAATTTTGTATATGGCATCGTATTCCTCATGGTGCCGGCTCTGATACTCTTAGTGTTGGGTTACTTGTTAAATCAAAAAACATGGAAGTTAATGACAGGAATATGTCTCCAAAAATCTAAATTATGCCAATGGAAGAAATTAATGGCCCGCTGGAGAGCTTTCTTTCAGATCACTGCCACAGCAGTCGTCGCACCTTTCAGCTGGATTGCGGTGGCACTCCTGAACGGTAATTATTTTGAGTGCGCCGGGACGGGCGTAAATACCGCGTTTTATCAAAATCACCTATGTGGCAACGGAACCTCTCAGCTTCTGTGCCGACAAGAGTTACATAAGTTTCCCTGTGGTGGACAAAGCATCGTACCCAAGGCAATCATAGACCAAGTCCTGGCCAACGTCCGTGCTGAGTCGCAGGTAAAAAAAAAATTTATTTGTTTGCATTTTCCCCTCCCTCAATCCAGAGGTCTTGGACAAAAATGTATCCGTAACACTTATATACTTATACTTATATATAATAAGGGAGACAGACAACACAACTGAGGAACGAATGAGGAAGTAACTGCTAGTGAACCATGAGTTAATGAAACTCCTAATCAAATGTTATATTTCACAGCCCTAACCCTAATCCTAACCCTTCACGGGAGAGGGAGTGGGTGAATATCAGCACGGCTGTGATTCGGTCGCAGGCACAGAATTACTTCCATACAGAACGTTAGTTCCAACTAAGTAATTTGATTGGACAAGAGGCATTCCATGAGCGCTGATATAAAGTACAACAGCACTGGGACCTTTAACTACATGTATCACTCCGCTTTACAGGTGTTCTAATAACCGTTCATTACAACGGTCGTCAGATTGTAACGAATTGTAATGAACTTTGTTCCACAAAAATATATGATACAATATACAGGATATGGCATGATATGATACAAATACAAAGTAGGCCTGCCAGTAGGCTGGCCTGCGGTTGCGCAATGTATACCGACAGGAAGGAGCCTAGCAAGCTAGTGTGTAGGAAATGTGAATGCGTTGCATGCCAATAATCCAGTCCCAGTCCAGTCCTTTGACTTAAATCGTGAAATGTGCAGTATCATTTAAAAGGTTGACATGACTTTCAGATTATTGGCTGGGTGCTCATCGCCTCCATCGTCTTGTGCAACCTGACGCTGACGTGTTTGGCTCGATGTCATTCGCCCATCAGCTTCCACCACCTCAAATTCTGGCAGCTGTACAGCCAACAGGAGAATAACCTGCTGGAGACCTACTCCGCCGAGCATGCCAAAAAGCTTGCCAACAGAAACCTAAAGAGCTTCTTCAACCAGGAAGACCCAGAGGACATAGTGATGCCATCCAACAAGGACTGGCAGAAGATCTCCTCCTTCTACAGGTTCAGCCCCAACGAGCACTTCTACAGCACCATGCACAAGTATGTTGAGCACCACGAGGATACCAACCGCGTCGACATGAAGATGGGGTCGATTAGGTCAGATGGTCCATGTGTGGACAATCCCTCAGTGCTGGACTTTGTGGATCAGGGTCTAATGGGGCTCTGAGTAACACCCATGACATGTTAAACACATCAGTAGAAACTCAATGGATTGGGGGTTTTTGTGTGTTTTTTTAACCGAGTGAAACTGATTTTGTCATCCTAAATTATTCTCAAACTGGAGGCTAATTGTTTCAAAAATATCGAACAAATTGTATAAAATAACCACGGCTGTCTAATGTATAGCCCACACAGTCTAAACATGTTCAAGCAAGGTTTGCAGACTTCAACAGGAAATGTCTCTGAGGGTTGCCCTTCCCACTAAGCAAGATGCAAATGCATTCCTGTGCACTCAGTCATAGACTGACAGACTGCAAATCATCCAAATCAACAATTATCTTATTGAATTTCGATAATTCTATTTGACTGCATTTTCTTGAAACACATTTCCAATTGGCCGATTTACTTCATTACCAAACATGTAATAGGTCTATAGCTTTTGCTTTTGCTTTTGCAATTCAGCTTTGCTGACCACCACCAGCTGTAATATGCGCATAATGCATACACACAAGGGAGTGAGAAACCACTTCAGCCATACTTATTGACATAAGCGTCATTTACCGTTCCCATCCCTCTCTGAAGAAATGCCGCGTTACAAAGGAAACGTTTACTGATTCGTTTCTGGTTACCGCTCGTTGGAGGATCTTTGTTTACGTGGCCACGAAATAGTAATATAAACACTTATGGTGCGTGCGTAAGAGCATACATGTGTGCGTGCATGAACCCTAGATTAAAATGATATGCATAAAGGGACGTACACTGACAACACAGCAATGGGAAGAAAAAAAGTATTCACTTTCAGGCAGGTAAAACACATTTTGTACGTATCTCCGTAAATTCGGCTTGAATTCCCATGGCATTCGGCCCAAACGAGGAATAGCGCACTGTGGTGATTTAACAGGTAACTCGTCGCTGTAGTTCGAATGAAACCTTGAAACGAATTAATCAAAACGTCGGAACGAATTAGCACGCAATAGCATTTCGATCGCTCAATGTAGTAAAACGTGGCTTTGATAGATATAGAGTATTTGTTTTGTAACTGAATAAATTGTGCATAGAGCATTCATTTTGTGCTAGTTTGGTTTTGCTTTTGTTTTTCACATTGTTCTAGGGTGGGGTTGGGTTTAGGGTTTAGTGCTTTGAGGTTGTGCTGGTGCTTGTGGTTTCATGTTGTGTTTACACCATGCAACATCCCCACAGCTGTGCACACTGTGCACTACACTCACCACTGATTTTACACATTACATGTTATATTCTTATATTATTTGTAATAAATATCATACTTTAATCATGTGTGGACTCCCTTCATTGTTGCACTTCCTGAGCCTGGTCGTATAAACTATATGTTTGGATTTGGTTGTCCCTCTGATATGACGTAACCCATGTCAATAATAGCTCTGTCAAGAAAACCTGATAGGCCAGCCTAACCGCCTGTTGCGATGCCGGCAAACGTGGGAGAGCAATATAGGGGAAGAAGGGTTTTTTGTGTGTAGAGGACAAGCAGCGAAAGCAGAAGGGAACTGACAATGGAGTGAAGGAAGTGAAGATAGTGGACAGAGCAGTCTGACTGCTTCCGCTGAGACAGCTGTAGAGGGGAAAAAATGACCCAGTGGCAGCGAGGGGAGGAGTGAGGCAGGATGAAGGGAAGAAAAGAACCCAAAGGGAGGGGCACAGGCACGCACAACAGAACAGATGAGGTTATATCTTCAACACAGGCGAGGACAACGGGTGTGTGCACTTTGCAGACCTCAATGAATCGGCAAACTTGTGACTTTTGTTAACCTTTAACTTTTAAGTTTAGCTTTTTTTTTCTTTTTTGAACCTGTGTACTGGGAAAAGTCTTGGCTCCACCATGGATAACTTCCAGACTGTGCTGCGCTTTTTCATGAACCAGAAGGCCACCATTGGCTACAGCTTCATGGCCCTTCTAACCATCGGCGGAGAGAGAGTCTTCACCATGGTCTCATTTCAGTGTCCCTGCAACCATGACCAGAACTTCGCCTATGGGCTGACCTTCCTGCTGGGCCCGGCCGCAGTACTAGTGGCCCTGGGCCTGTTCTTCAGCTCGCGTCTGTGGAGACTCTACACCGGCTGTTGCCAGAACCCCATGAAGCTCTGCCCTCGGGGCAACTGCTTCAACTGCCTCAGGGTGTTCCTCAGCATCTTCTCTGGTGCCTGCGTGGCCCCCATAATGTGGCTGTGCGTGGCCCTGCTCAACGGAACCTTTTACGAGTGTGCCGTCAGCGGCCTGGACGACAACCTAGTCGTGGACCTGTTCTGCAAGAACAAGACTATTAAGTGTCGCGAGGAGCTGGCCCGGGTGCCATGTGACCGCTCCAAACTGTCCAATGATGAGCGAATGGAGCTGCTGCTGATGTTCAGGGCCCAGTCACAGGTGAGAGATGCTCTCCTTGCTGAGGAATATCATCAGAACATCTAAACATGTGCTTTTTACCTTGTCAATTTCTGTTATACACCATCGTGGACCATTGTGTCCTCAAAGTACTCCTACTATCACATATGCAATCCTGATGCACACCTGTCTTCATGAAGGTGTTCCATGTCCTATATCCTCTTGACCTCTACTTTGGACATGTGCCATATCAAAATAGCAACAGTATTGTTTTTAGGAACGTGTAGGACCCAAAAACAGAAGTAGGACTTAAA
Source organism: Laemonema laureysi (assembly GCA_900303225.1). Taxonomy (NCBI): domain Eukaryota; kingdom Metazoa; phylum Chordata; class Actinopteri; order Gadiformes; family Moridae; genus Laemonema; species Laemonema laureysi. The sequence continues at coordinate 10,502 of OMNS01079840.1, forward strand.
AGGCACGGGTAGCGGGTCTACGGCTACTGAGAATAAACCAGTAGGCCTACACAGTAGGCCAACAGCATGGGACACATCAACAGTCAACACAACATAGTTTCTAGTAAAACCTTGATTGTAACACAAACACACACACTGGACTCTCATCCGCTTCGAGCATCGCTCAATTGTCACTGATCAACCATACTGAACCTACTGGTAGATAGAGTAGGCACCTACTGGGCTGGGACTCCGTGACTCTCTGCACTTCATTGAATATTTAGTAAATATGATAAATGAAAACATAAATAAAGACAGCAAAGAGAGGAGATGTGAGCCTGTATATACCATAACATGTTCATGTTGTTAAGGCAAGTATGTGTTGTTATCTTTCCACTGTGTTTGTGTGTTGCCGTGGGCAGATCCTGGGCTGGTGCATCATCATCATAGCAGCCATCGTGGGCTTGCTTGGCACATGCTACAGAAACTGCCGCTCCAAGGTGAGCTACCTGCAGCTCACGTTCTGGAAGCGCTACGTGGAGAAGGAGAAGGAGAAGTTTGACACCTTCGCCGCCGAGTACGCCGGCAAGCTAGCCGAGAGGAACCTCCACAGCTTCTTTGAGAACAAGGACGCCGATCCCTTCCCCTTCCCCAACCACAGAGCGTGGGAAGAGATCTCCGCCCTGTACACGTTCTCCAGGAGCGAGCAGTACTACAGCACCCTGCAGAGGTACGTGGAGCGAGGAGACCGAGACTTCAGCCCCGAGAAGAGACCGGTCATGGATTCTGCCATTGAGATGGCATAGATTCCTCTCCGTGATTATGCAGAAGATGCCCTCCCATTGAATGATATGGAGGCGGACACATGGATACATTATACTATCGCCACAACACTATTTGCCTGTTGTCTGTGCATGTATGACTCAGGGGGACGCCTTCCAAACGGACTGTCGGGGGCTGTTAACATATTACCAAAGAATGCGATGAGCCCATTGCAGAAAACAAGATGAGAAATTGGACGCGAAAAACATATTTAAGGGCTCAACCACTGCTATGCAAAACAACGTATTTCTATAAACCGTTTGTAACTGATATGAGCAAATGTAACGATAAACGAAGTCACTGGTTTTTATTTATATCTAACCACTGTTGGCTGTTGTTGTTGTCAGGACAACATCATGATCAGAAAGTTGTACGAAAATCAATGTTTTAATCAATGTAAAATACCTCGGAGTATGACTTGAAGTATCTTTAACATTCCTTGCTATATTGCAACTTATGTTTGGCACTGTTGACATACGCCACTGCAGTATAGAACTTCCATGCTTTTCCGATGGAATTGTTACTCATCTAAGAAAACGGTGTAGCAGCTTTTCTTTTTAAATAAAAACCTACCTACCACATACCTTTCATTCATGTTTTACATTCACTACATGTGCAAACAGCATAATAAAACCTCAAAAAGTAAGGGAATAAAGAAGGGGTTGGATCATGGATATTTAATAGGTTGGATTAGGTAGGGTGACCAGACGTCCTCTTTTGCCCGGACCTCTTTTTGAGACCTAAAAATGTGTCCGGGCGGAATTTCAAAATCGTCCGGGATTTTGTTCTTCTAGCCTCAAACGTGTTTATAGCGAATTTGCATTGCGTTTCTCTCTGACGTTCACAAACTAGTCACGCCCTCCCCCTACAGTGCGCTTTGCAGTGAGTGGAAGTGTAGGGGGAGTGCATGGTGAAGTAGAGCCTGCCTGTAGAGCTCAAATAAAATCTAGTCACCCTAGATTAGGAGACACATATGCGGCGAGGGTTGATTGGGCGTGGTCGGCGTTACCTCCTTTGAACTCGCCCCAAGCAAACTGTTAAATTCGTAGTTTTTGGTTTATATTCAACATTGGCCTGCTAAACCATGGAGTTTAAACGCTTCGTGGTATCAGGGGATATAGATATTTAAAGATAGATTAAACTTGATTCGTCTGTTTTTTTTTGTATATCTATAAGTGAAACATTTTACAATACTCTCGCTTGCTGGGAACGCCGCAGTGTTTTTGTCCCAGACCAAAATAGCTGATCTGGAAAGGCGTGCTATAAAAACATACTGTTGTTATTATACTGTTGTTATTATCCTTATTATATTAGTTATTGTTCATTCCATATTATTTATTTTTGGGACGTTGCTTTCGATCGTGTTAACTTTGAATCAATTAGATACACACACACACACACACACACACACACGTTTCTGATCAGAGCCTCTGAGTAGATGTCCGATGTCATCGAGCACAGAGTGGACCAGCGCACTCACACGTTAGCGGGGATGATTTCGCATAGTTCTCATTGAAGATAAAAGAAAATGACAGATTACGCCGAAGAGCAAAGAAATGAGCTGGAGGCCATAGAGTCGATTTATCCCGACTCGTACACAGGTTAGAAATGGACGGTTCAAACAAAACGCACACGCCGGATAACTCTAGCTACAGTTAGCTCTCTGGCTAACTCGTTTCATAGCCTTTCCATTTTTACTATGCTGCCAACGAGTCCCTTCCTACAGACAATTATATCATGTCACGAATAACCAAAAACGAGTTAATTCCCGACCATACTGGGGTCACGTATGAGCAGCTGTTTAGTTTGACATGCGTTGCGTTGAGGATTGTACTTTTGGTTGCAAGGGGCGCATATGTTGACTGCTAGACGTGCATGTGAGGTTTAATATAATGTGATTTTGGTTTTTAGTGCTCTCAGATGAGCCCATCAGCTTCACGATCACAGTAACATCAGACGCAGGAGAAAACGACGAAAGTGAGTATACGTGTTCACATATGTATCGTATATGTTGGCAGATGCAGTTAACAATACAACGCGGAGTTGACGTTGATTGACGTCAGCGTGTCAAGTATGTCAGCCGTAGCAAATAACATGTCTGAAACAAACACGAACTTCCTCTCAAAACAAGTTGTTGGGACTCATTATATATCCTTCAAATTAATGGGGTAAAGGTTAAAGTTTGTGTGTTTGCAGAAAAGACTTTGGGGCATGGCTTTCCCAAACACATATCTGCCTGGCCCTGCCGAACTATTTCAAACTTTGAATCTAAAGTTATCCGTCCTTAATATTCTACCTAAGTCAATCAAAAGATCATTGAGGGATGGGTATTGATCATTCAGTACACCCCAACACTGTTATCAATATCATGGCTGTAATGTTATGCCACGACTACTTCTCTCTACTCAACAACAGATTTTGCATTGTCCCATCATTTTTCATCCCACAGCCGTTGAAGCAACACTAAAGTTCACCTACGTAGAGAAGTACCCGGATGAACCCCCAGAATGGGAGATCTTCTCTCGGGAGAATCTGGAGGATGGAGACGAGGAAGAGATCCTGACCTTGCTGCAGCAGCAGGTCTGTGCGGTTTTTGGGTTGCACCTCACCGTTCCTGTTGGGTACAAGCCTCACTTTTGGAGATGTTTGATATGTTCATATATTTCTGTCAGCGGTACCCATAGCATCCACTCCTTTCTTGGGTTGCAGGCAGACGAGAACCTGGGCATGGTGATGATTTTCACCCTGGTCACAGCGGTGCAGGAAAAACTCAATGAAATGGTCGACCAGATAAAAAACAGACGAGAGGAAGAGAAACTGCGTCAAGAAAGAGAGGCAGAGGAGGCAGAGAAGGTACGTGCGGCACTTATACAAAATACTAAAACATCTGGATCCTTGTTTGTATCTGCATGAAAATGAATAGTGTTTATGAAAGGCAAGGGAGCATGCAAACGCCTACTTGGTTCTTATATCCATTCTCCTTTTTATCTCTCTAGGTAGCCTTCCAAGGCACAGTGGTCACCATAGAAAACTTCCTCGCATGGAAAGCCAGGTTTGAGCTGGAGGTGGCCGAGATTCGACGGAAAAGACAGAAGGACGAGGAGCAGGCGGGAAAACTAAAACTCACCGGTGAGCGTTGTGACGGTGCAGCTGTGTGTCTGTGGTTACGCTGAATAAACATGTCAAATGTTGTGAGAATGAATAACATGTAACACAAAACAAATCCCACCAGGTAAACAGCTCTTTGAGACGGACCACAACCTCGACACATCTGATATTCAGTTCCTTGAAGAAGGTAATCATTTCACAATTAATTACTAAATGAGGACCAAAAAAGCATGACCACTAGCGTTCCAAAATGGAGGCGATCATGTGACGCTGCGGTGTTCAAGTTGCTCAGCTCAGGTTTCTGTTCAGAATGATGAACGCAACATATGATGTGAGAGTGTTTTGGGTTCTGTATTGGCCTCTGATGTGCTCCTCTTTCACTCTCAGCCGGAAACAACGTGGAAGTGGATGAGTCATTATTCCAGGACATCGAAGACCTGGACCTGGACGAAGATGATCCAGATTTTGATCCACTAGATATGGGCAGTGATGAGGACTAAAACGGGGGACTATAAAAAGGGACTCTTGTATAGTTCACTCCAGCCAACCGGATTCAAATGACATGACATGGTTTATCCCAACATAAAATCACTTATTTTTTAAAGGACTGAACAGTTGGGATTTTAGTCTCGGAGACTCCAAACAGTTGTTTGGATGGGAGTACTTTGGCAAAGTGTACAGGATGGTTAACCTATTCTGTTTACCCATGGTTAATGATTAATAACCAGAAACAAATAAATTAAATGCTTGTTCAATTTGCTTGTTCAATTTGCTTTTGGGTGGGTTGGTGTTGTTTGCAGGAACCTAATTAAGCCACTAGGGGGCAGCAACTGGTTGACTAGAACAAGAATGCATGTTGGGTAATTTTTTTATAAATATATTGCGTCATGTTTTTTGTTTCTCTGCTTTTGGTCTCTCCATTCAGTTCACCCATGTTCGCTATTGTCTGCCATTTCTTTCACAACTGAAGTGTATCACAAAGTTACACAATATTATGAATCAGGGTCATTAAACTACTAAATGTAATTGAGGAAGTGTAAATATTCTACAGGCTCCTCACCAAACTAACACAAAACAATATGTGTCATCAAATGTTTTTATTTGGGATAGTCCAAGAAACAACTTGTTAGTTCATCATTAGTAATGACACACCGCCATCAAGTCACCATATGATGCATGTGTGATAACATTTATAACGACACAAAGAAGAGTGTCCAATAGTAACTGAATTAAATGTGAATTGTTTTCTAGTTCGAGAGTTTTGTCCGCCTGCACATCAGGCTTGCATGCTTCTTTCCTCTGGAGAAAGCGAGATGTCGGCCCCTTCCAGAGGCCCGTGAAGCAGCCAGCTGTCTTTGGGTGTTTGTAATTCAGGGAATCACAGCAGTCACTGCAGTGGGCCTCGAAGAGGGGTTGGAGGCAGAGAGAGCAAGCGAGGCTGTTGCTACCATCCAGGAGGTCCTCGTTGGCCACAGAAAGCATGGATAATAATTAAGTTCATACAGTGCCTTCAAAATAATCCCAAAGCACTATAAGGTGATGAGGAGAAACAAGAACATTGTCTTTGAGAAAAGGGAGATGGATCCAGCATTGCGGATCTCCGCAGGGACCGAGTTCCATAGGGTGGGGGCAGCCAGTGAGGGACGGTGAGCAGTCCAGTGTCAGAGGAACAGAGATTCCTGTAGGGGCTGAGGAGCTCTGTGAGATACTGAGGGTTTGTGGTTTGAATACAACTGTATAGGCTATGTCGAGCAATTGCTCTACAGAGTATGGTTGTTAGATGCAAAATCACGAGATGAACAAGACTTGTGTGTGTGTGTGTGTGTGTGTGTGTGTTTGGAACCATTGATCAAAACAAACCCTTAACATTATGTAGACTAACCATATAATGTTTTTATGGTTTCACTTGGCTCATCGTTTAAAGATGGATGACCAATCTCACAGTTTAATGATTCTGTGTTCTACTTATACTTCGGCCAGAGCATAAAAGATACAGGAGCAGCAGTTGGTTTTTTTTTTAAATTTCCATGATTGTATTTGTTTTATTGTTCAAACAATCTCATGTTCATGATTAGCAGCCACGGTGGTTCTATACATTCAATATTGGTAAATAAAATTGTTTAAAAAAGGTTTGAGTTTTCAATGGTTATACAGCAACTTGCACAATATCTCTGATGTCCCAGACAAAAGACACTGGGAAGTCCTTCATCTCCTTCTGGAAGACTTGGTCAAATATTTCATTCTGAGCGACGGTGAAATGGTTCTTCCAGTCACCAATCGTACCTGTTTATTGTAAAAAGGAGATAAAGAAAAGAGAACAGGAAAATTCATGGCTGCATTCTTTAAGAATAAGCCTAATTAACGTGTCCAACTTTATGTCGACACAAACACTGCATTTCTTGTAACCTTGGAGAGCAAACGACAGTGACGATGTATATAGAAAAACACTCTTAACTGAAACAACTGCTTCCCTTTTGTTAGAGATGTGTAAGATAACAATGATGAGAGTGAGGACGTGTGTGTGTGTATGTTCAACCGATGTGCAAAACCACACAAATTGCACAACACGTGTCAATGGAGTCGATGCGTGTCCAAAACATCCGTGCACCACATGCATGTTGGAGTGGGTCACGAGCACCGTGTTGACACTGTGCTGCGTTTTAACACACGCCTCCTTCCACCACATTGGTTGTAAAACAATGTGGTAAATGCAGATGAATGCTGAACGTTCACACATCCTTCTCAAGAGACAGACTTCCTGCCAGTCAGCTGCAGCAAATACAATCAGCCGTTTTGTGTTGTAACTGTAGTTGGGTGTTCAGCTGCCTGCCCTTTACCTTTCCTCATGAAGGTTCCGTTGTGATGGTTGAGCAGATCATCGGACACCATCTCATAGTTGGCCTGTGGGATCACCCTCATGTTTTTGAAGGTGCTGTGCTTGACCACGTCAGCCAGCTGCGCATCTGTCAGGGTTTTGCCCAGGAACGAGGAGATCCTCCTTACTGATGACAGAAGGTCCTGCTCAAGATAGGAACATGTCGGCAAGCGCAAACAATTACTTATTTAAACAATATCATCCAATTAATGATAATATTCATTTCCTTATTCACAAAGGAAAGTTAAAGGGCTCTTCTTTTACTACCCGGTGGGATGTTGATTAGCTGCTACAAGCCGTTACAAGCCGTGTCAAAGTCTACTCTCTAGTGACAGTCACAAGTGGGCGTGTCCACCCAGATGCATGATATGTATGATAGATAAGCCTACCACCAGCCTACCCATTTTGTTGTAAAATTGGTGGGATGTTGTTGTAATGGCTACAACAACATCCCCTGGTAATAAAACAGGGGCCCTTTAATAACCATGAATAGACAAAGTTCCTACTTGAATCATTTCTTCATAGGTGATGAAGAGGAGCTGCACGTCGTCTTCGTGGGTGTACCATGTCTTTATGTGCTCGAACCAACTGTTTCCGTACACTGCAATTAAACAATGAATTGCAGGCTAGGTAGGCTCATAAAATGCATTATATTGGAAACGTGCAAGGCTTTTAAACTGTAGCAGATAAAAGTATATAAAGGCATATCATGTTCTTACCATCCCCTTCAATAAACCTCTCGAAGAAGTGATTGAAATCCTTTGGTGTCTCTAGCATGGTTGCAAATTTATGAAAGTGGAAGTAGGACACAAGCACGTCTTTTGGATTCCTAGCAACATAGATCACCTTCGAGAGAGAGAGGATTTTAGTCAGCATGAACATTCATCACAACACGTGATGAATTCCCTTTGTTCAATTGTATTTCACAAGCTGTCAAATTAGGGTCAGCTGACCTTGCCCTTCTTCTGACTAAGAGCGCGGGGCATCAAGTGGTATGGCAGATGGGTGACACGCATCCTGGGGCTCGGGGCCTCCACAAACTCCTTCCCTTTGCCTATGAGTTCAATCCAGGGGACCTGGTCAAAGTTGAGCTCCTCAGAGGTGATGTCACCCTTGGCTTCTATGAGCCGAAGAATCTGCTGCATCCAGATGGTCCCTGGAAATCAGAACAGCTACCTCAGGCCAGGCATTTAGCATTTTCAATATCCAGCTTCACCATTTGAACGTCACTTCAGAGGAACATCATCTCCTACATGTCTGTACCAAGACGTTGAGCCCCCCTTTATGTGCTGACAATGGGCCGGCAGTCGTCTGGCAACCGGAAGGTTCTTGGTTCGATCCTCGGTTCCTCCTAGCTAAGTGTCGAGGTGTCCCTTAGCAATACACCTAACCCTAAATGCTCCCGATGAGCTGGTGGTTGCCTTGCATGGTTGACACCGCCATTGTTGTATGAATGTGTGTATGAATGGGTGAAAATGAGACACTAACTTTAAAGCGTTTTGAACGACCATGGGTTTGAAAAGCACACAATTAATGCAGTCCATTTACCAGCTGACGTGTGACGCGTGATTTCTTAGATTGACCGAATGACATTAAAAACCAGTGTGAACCCTACAAGATTCAGCCTGTGGACTGTTGCCCTGACATATAATAATATAGGATAGCGCTATTAAAAATGATGCTTCGCCATAATAATTATTACATTTGTTCATTTCAAATGTAAAAACAATACCTTAATCTAAGCACTTCCATTTAAAAAACCTAAACATGACCACATCCGAATTCTCCTCTGCATAAAACTTTCAGTGTGTTTCTATATCAGTTTATGTATAAGCACATACAAAAGTAAGTCAACAATGCCTCCATACAAGTCCTGCAAGATGTGAAGCCACCTGCAATTTAAATCCAGCCCGTAATGTTGTTGAATCAAAGCCACCCAACCCCGCCCCAGAACACTCAAACCACCTCCCACAGGCTGTAGCAACCGCTACCCGATCGTTCTAACAAAACCAACAGTGCTGTGCAAATAACTCTGGAATTTGCAATCGGGAAAACTATATAGCTCAAGAGTGCATTGAATAAGTAAGAATACGGAGACAGATAATGTATCGTCTACATCTAAGACACTACAATTTCTAAGGCCCTAGTCTCACAAATCAGACTTTAGATTAATATCTAAACTGGCAGACGAGCTCAAATCTGGGTGAACGGGGGCGTTTCCCTTTCTGTCACTTCATATTAGTTTCGACCAATCATTGGTTGCTGGAGGCGGGGATCTGTAAACATCTAACATAAACTCTAAAGTAAAGGTTTCAAATCAACACCATGTAGACTTTCCACTGTAGGAATACACATATTAAAATCTCCTTCCGAGAACTTCGTCCACTCGCGCGAATGAGTTTTGTTCGGTAGAATATCTCATCATCATGAAACAGGCTCTTGCCTCTTGCAGTTTCTGGTTTCCAGCCCAGGCTCTGTTCCCCACCAGAAGATCTGCTATAACATAGTATGTCTGCTGGATCCCAGATTACTAGCGCCCAAACAACTCTCTGACAAACAACAGGCTGAAGATTATTGTGTGGGGAAGACTACTGATAAACATTCCTATGCTTACCCACTTGATTGACTTGACTTGTCTAGCCGCTAGCCTTCCTACTACATCAATACTATTGAGCGGGATGTGTTCAGAACAGCATAGCTTCCTCACTGTGAGATAGTAACAACTGTAGCGCAACATCCTAAACATGCTGACAGCCAAGTCTGTTGTGTTCTCAGGCAGGTTGCCAGACACGGTCAGTCTAGGTCAAATGAGCTTTCTACTTTATCACTGATAGACTGGTGTAAGACACTGGTTTTACTGCTTGGTTTGATGAGGACAACGTCCACTGGTCCATCCTGTTTAATGTCGATGAAATCATATTGTAATTAGACCTATTCACATAATAGAAGTGGTAGGTTCACCATCCCGGAAAGTAATAATTAGTCCTTTGCAGTGTCTTCCAATGCTTTAAAAATCCTCGAGCGATGAACTAACTCCAAAATGGTATTACCGGACTAGTGTTATGCGACCGTACTCAAAGCCAAGTAGGCCTACTACCATACTCATGTGCTCAAACTCTAGTAAGTAATACTGCACTTATGTACTCATACTCAAGCAATACCAGAATTCTTTTACGCCACACTGCGAGAATTCCAAGAATATTCTCAGTGTACCGTAACGTTCAACTCAACGGGCCTTAAAGATGGTGTTTAGTTACCCGCCACCGAACACAAACGAAACAGGGCACACGACATTCCACCCTGATAATACCCAAGTATGTGGGCAGAGCTTTCCAGATTTTTTTTTTCTCTTGCCGATCAAACTAAAACACAACATGACTACACTTGGTAACGGCACGTTTGATCAAATGTACTCAAGCGACACTGATTGGACCCATTGGATTCACTCAGACGAATGAATTCAATGCCAAATGAATACCTACGGGCCACATAGCCTCCATTATTTTTGCTTTAAAATCAGTTTTGAGTGATCCAATACCACAACCACCAGCTTAATGTGTCCGGCTAATAAAATATGCTAATTGTGTAATACTGCCTTAGGAGATGCATTTATGTCCAGTCGCAAAAAAACAAACACATTTGGTAAAGGCCAGGGTGACCAGATTGTCAACGTAGGGGGGAGAGTGCATCTGTCTCTGGCTGCATTCCACAGTGCATTTATCCCTCATGTCATCACACACGCCGTCGTGAGGTCTTTGGCATCAGGGTTCCCCTGATCAACCAGAGAGTGTGACGCAGTGGCCAATCACATAGCCAGAGCAGGTGGAGGGTGGAGGTAGTCAACTGCTGTTACTGTTGCTCCTTGTAACCTGATCCAGGCAACCCTAACCCTAACCCTCAGCAGCTAAACCTGCTCACCAAAGGCTTCGCTTTTTGAGGAGATAGGACGGCTTGGCGTATCTCCAAAGACTCCCAGCTACATTTATAGATATCGCTGCTGAGAGTGTCATCTCTGTCTGAGCTGTCGCTCCACTCCAATCACTGCCTCCTCCAATCCAGCCTCCCCTTTGCCCACTTATGTCATACGATGCCAGAGGAAACCATGGCATGTGACCAAGGACGCGGGTCTAGGCTGTTTACCCTGTTACTATTTGGCAGGCGTGGAGTTTCTCACCCCAGGGCATCCGGGTAAGGGATGAGGCGCTTCATAAAGCCTCTTCAGTGTACTGTACACATCGTACAGTACACACCTGTACAACAGTCTATATACACGAAATACATTTCATTATTAAAACGTTGGAAACCTACTTCTCAACTCTGCTCAACTAATGGACTTTTAAATTACAATCACAAACAAGTAAATGCACATTTGGAGAGGGATCCAGCCTGTCTGGTGTTGTCCATTGTAAGCAGGACCAACAACAACGACAACGACAACAACAACAACTACTACTACTACTACTACTACTACTACTACTACTACTACTACACACACACACACACACATACTACTACACACACACACACACACACACACACACACACACACCTCAAAGCACCTTAGTCCAATAAAAAAAAATTTGTCCATACTGCGCCTCTTGACAAGGGAGGACGGCTAGAGAAGCCTGGGCATCAAATAAGCCACCATCATCGTATGTCCTCACCTGACTTCGGATATGTGACGACAAATACATCGGAATCTCTGATTTCGTAATCGTATATCGCGTCCACTTCAACTGGATCATGGGTCCCACTGATGAGGTTGAAACCTTTGTGTGACACAAAGTTATTCT
>OMNS01079848.1:0-22652 GCA_900303225.1 Laemonema laureysi
CTCACTCGTCTGAGGCAACACATGAGTACAATGGGAAAAACAAAAATACGTTAAATACTTTTATGATATTTAAATATGTCTGAGATACAAAATATGCAATCGTTACACAACATCCTTCCTGCACTGCTTGGTACAGAGACGTCTGTTCAGGAAACCGACAATTGCTGTTGCTAAAACAGTACTTCGTTATAACAAACGACGCGACAGCGTTTCGCAATTAAAGTTGATACCACAAGGTGAATGAAGGTGAATCTCTTTCGATCTCGATTTCAAAGTGTTTTACGCCACCTGCAACAAGCCTGGCACACCTCCCAGGGCGTCACCCTGCCCGTGTGTTATTAGGTCGCTCATTGAATGCGGGAGACCCTACCTTTTTAACTTCTCTCTCGATCTCCATTCTTTCAGCTCGAAGTCCGTAGCGAGTGGACCAAAAACGGCGCTTATGTCGACGCTACTGTCAAGAAAACATGAGATGACACAAAACTTTAGAGATGACACACAGCTCAGATCACACTCTGCGCTCACTTCGAATGTCCCGTCCGGTTCAATCTTCCTTCAACGTGGGAGGGGTTGGCCACTTCCGCCATTGGCGTTCTCAACTCCGGGCCAATAGAAATTGAGAAAGGGACAGTGGGGGGCCAATAAAATGGACGACAGCCAATCAGCGTGTAGTAGGGGGAGTGTACCGACTACTAAGGCAAACAAAGGCATGAGTCCAGGTTGTAGTTAACACGCCTAAAGAACTGAGTGTGTGGGTACCGATGTTTGACCTTTTGATCGCACGCACGTTGACAGGTCGTTCGCCCGTTGATGGACTTACTGTATTTCGGACAAGGGTCCTTTGTCCTCTACTAGTTAGTCCTCTGGTAGACATTGGGGAATATATGTCATTAAAAAAGTCATGTGTTAGTGTGTATAACTTACACACTAACATATGTGATTAATGATCTTCCTGTTACCATATATTGCATGGAAACATGCACACACACACACACACACACACACAAGAGAGAGCTGAAAAGATGTTCCCTGTTAGGTACTCTCAACAGTTCACACTGTTTAGGTAGGGTGTAGAGTGAACCGTGGCATTGCGGTCTCAGCTAGCTGCAATGTCATCGTGGGGAAGGAAGTGGGTAATGATGTGTTCATCGACCTCCTGTTCTCATCTTGTATATGAATATACCGTTGTCGCACCCTGCTAGCTCAGACTGTAGATGGGGATCGTAATTATTGACTTATTTATTTGCCCTTGAATAGCTACTTGCTATTCAGCAGACTCTTGTTGGACGTTGCCTGGCCCACAACTTGTTCAACACGGTGAGCTTTTATGTTCGTTCGTAGTGATGCATGTGTTCATTCAATCATGTCGATTTGTGCAAGTTGAAGTTTATATGGTGTACAGCTTCAAAGCCAAAGAGGTTTATGATGCAGTATAACATGGCCATGGTGGTCATCTACATAGTAAAACCCTTCATATAGTGGTGATAATAAATCAAGAGACAAAAGTAGTAAATGTAGTTTGGTATAAGATGCTTAAAGTATTAAGGAGTAATAGTCGGTGTCCAGTGTTGAATAACAGCCCCTAAAATGCATTTTTTTGTAAAGATCAATATATGTCAATGTTTTTAGATTAAGTGAATATTTCCATCAGAGTCAGAGCTAGTCAGAAAAAGCAAGCACAAACAATGCTATACAATGCTATACCATGCTATATCTTGTGATGAGATGACACTGTATGGACTAAATAATGAATAGGGTGACAGGGCAGACACACTGAACACGTGATTGCAGCCCCATTACAGAGTCACTCAGACACCCTGGCATCTGTGGTCATCATAGAGTTAGCCTAGGCTGCAATCTTTAGTGGTGTGAGTCAATAGTCTGGGGGAGGGGGGGGACTCTGAAGCTTGGCAGCAGCAGCACCACCCCACTCTGTCTCCTTGACAAGGACCACATAGGGGGGTGCAGAGGGCATGTTGTCATATGTCTATATCACATTACAGTATATGTCAATCAAAAGAGATGAACATAGAGAAACACATATATATATACATTTATATATATATACATTTATATATATACATACATATACATACAGATGGGTGACAAATTAAAGGAAAAACCTGAAGAAATGAGTGGAGAAACATAACTACAGTGAGGGGATCCAGTGGCTCTGTTATGCTGTGGGTTGGGTCCACTTGTCCCCATAGAGGGAAGGGTCACTGCAAATCAATACAAAGTTGTTCTGAGTGATCACCTTTATCCTATGATGAAACATTTATATCCTGATGGGAGTGGTCTCTTCCGGGATGACAATGCCCCCATCCATTGGGCACGAGGGGTCACTGAATGGTTTGATGAGTATGAAAATTATGTGAATCATATGCTATGGCCTCCGCAGTCAACTCATCTCAACCCAATTGAACACCTATGGGAGATTTTGGACTGACGTGTTAGACAGCGCTCTCCACCACCGTCATCAAAACACCAAATGAGGGAATATGTTTTGAAAGAATGGTCTTCCATCCCTCCAGTAGAGTCCCAGAGACTCTACTGAATCAACGCCAAGGCGCATTGAAGCTCTTCTGGCAGGACGTGGGGGCCCAACACCTTACTAACACACTTTATGTTGGTTTTTCCTTTAATTTGTCACCCGTCTGTATATATATATATATATATGTAGCAATTGACCCTTGTTACATGCCCCTGAGGTGGCTTTTCTGGCCTCCTCCGATGACCAAGACACAGGTGGATGTTGTGAAGAAACCTGGCTTATTGTAATGTTTGTCAAATGTTATGCAGGCAGAGCAGGTGGTCAATGCTAGCATGTTAGTGCTCTCTCTCTCTCTCAAGCCAACGCACCACAGGTGTGGACCTGGCCTCATCTGCACCCGGGCTAGGTGAGGCTGCTGAGAGAGAGAGAGAGAGAGAAAGAGAGAGAGAGAAAGAGAGAGAGAGAGAGAGAGAGAGACAGAGAGAGAGAGAGAGAGATTTTATGTCTTTGTGGAAACTTGTCTTCGGCTTCACAGAACATCAGGTCAGTTTTAGATTTAGTTTTGAGCATTGGAATCAGACAGCAGATGTGGAATTAAAGTTCCATGTTATCTCTTGACTTTTTCCTATGTCTTATCAGTACTATTGCATCATGAGGCCTGCCTGCTCATGGGGAAATATGGGCAGTGACAGCTGACGAAAGCCAATCAGCTCTCATATCAGCCATCTATAAAATAAAATGGGAACACTTATTTTTGCAAATATAAAAAAATGTGTGTGAGAAGAGACTTTTGTGAATAAATGTATTTAATGAATGCCAAATAAATACATATATAAATCACATTCAATAAATCAGACAGGGAAACTGATCTTTTGGTTGTTTAAAGCATTAAATAAATGTGGACTGTGAAACATAAAATAAATAAACCAACAAAAAGAAGACTACAGTAATCAAAGGAATAGAAAATCCCTATGTATGATTATACTCATATTATACTATATCCTGGGTGCTAGGAATATATGCATAGTATTATAAGACGCTTTGGATGAAAGTATCCATCAATGGCATATATTATTATTAATATTATTATTATTATATCACATTGCAATATGACCCAGTACAGTATAGTGGAGAACACAGAGGATACAATAACGACCATAGAGCAAAACACATAAGATAAGGTACCCCCTGGTAGCAAGTTCAAGACTTTTTAAAACCTTTTCAATTTCACTTTCAGTATTTACATTTAATGAAACATTTTATTATAATACTCACTTTCATATTTAATACACAACAGCACTGTGAGGTATGTGTGTGTGTGTGTGTACTCTAATAACTAACTCTAATAACTAACTATAAATTAAAAAGATAGCATATTTGTCGCATTAAGAGGCGATGAGCTAACGTTGGCTTGTTAGTAGCAAAATGTGAGACGTTTTCGTTTTCTTTCTTCCTGACTGATTGGCGCCAAAGCTCATGCAGAACAATACACTGACACTAGCAATACTGAAACAAGTCACACCAAACAGAGTCAATTGTAACGTTACACACACACACAAAACATTGTATACATTTTGTATACATTTGACAGTATTTATTTATTGTGAGATGTTACGGTATTTATTTAATCCTACGAAAGGACAAGAAAAAAAAGACCTTTGTAAATTAAATTCAATACTTAAAACAATACTTGTATGGCCTTATTTTGAGAATATTCAATTCAATGTTTCTTTAATACTTGTTTAATTAATGTTTAATACTAATACCCTGTATGAAACCAACACACAAGCATAAAGAAAGTCACAACAATTAAGGCCAGTGTAACTCAGGGCAACCGATATGGACACGTTTTCCACAGAGCATCTGTGGGAACCAGAGCAGCAGGTACCAGGGCCCTCGTCACCCCGGCACAAGGCCACTACTGGGCCAGGTCAGCCCTGCCCGCCACCCTGGGATTTAAAAGCAAGGGGCTGCACCGAGGGTCCTGACTCACCTCTGCCACCATGAATGTGCTGCTCGTGTTGGCCGCACTGTCGGTGGCAGTTCTCGCCAAGGATACCTTCGAGGGGTGAGCGCGGGTTTGTGTGTGTAGAAGAGAGCGAGTGAGAGAGCGAGCAAGTGAGAGACTGAGTGAGTGAGTGACTGAGAGAGTTAATGAGAGATGTAAATGGTTATTTTAGGGAATTGATTTTTCTTTTACACAATGATCTATGACATAAACATCGACATGTGCATATACATTAAAAAAAGTAAATGTTTATAATCAAGAACATGGATTATATGTATGTATGTATGTATATTGTATGTTATCGATGACGTGAAGCCGTGTCAATTGGCTATTATTTGCAGAAAAATACATAATTCCCAATGCCATGGGCCATGATATTATGCCATGAGAAAGAGTCCTC
The DNA here is from genome assembly GCA_900303225.1 of Laemonema laureysi. Taxonomy (NCBI): domain Eukaryota; kingdom Metazoa; phylum Chordata; class Actinopteri; order Gadiformes; family Moridae; genus Laemonema; species Laemonema laureysi. The sequence continues at coordinate 4,903 of OMNS01079848.1, forward strand.
TGTGTGTGTGTGTGTGTGTGTGTGTGTTCACCAGGCACCAGGTGCTGCGTATCTCTGCCAAGGATGAGCTCCAGCTCTCCCTTCTCCGCGACATGGAGACCCTGGAACACCTGCAGGTCTGCAGCACCCACTCTCACTCTCACACACCACAGCTTGTTATGTCACACAAGCAGAAAAGCACCACAGATCTGTTGTTATTTTTTCCGTTACACCGGATTCATGCAGTCAGTGTAAATGACAAGATGGTGGAGCTCTGGTGGTGTTGCTGAACTGGGGCTGTGTGATGTGGTTTGAAGGTATTGTGATAGGTATGGAGTATGTGAGTTGTCTAATGTTGTTAAGAGCCGGGACTCTAACGAGAATCATTATATTTTAAAAAGGAGAGAAAATGAATAACTGTTTTAAAGTTTTAAAGTAAACAATAAACTTCACAGAAAATAAATAATAAGGTACATAATCAATACATTATACACAGACACACTCTGACACACACACTCACACAGACACACACACACACACACACACAGAAATCATCTCTTGAAGTTTGTGATGTTTGTACATTTGTATTTTATAACAATTGATTACCAATCAACATGCTTCCTTATCCCACTGGTTAATCGTGCCCCCTTGTCCTCTGAGTGGTCTTAGCTGGACTTCTGGAGGGGGGCCAGTGATGTGAGCGAACCTGTGGACATCAGAGTACCCATCTTCAGTCTGCCCGCCGTCAAGGCCCACCTGGAGGAAAACGAGATCCAGTACTCGGTCATGATCGAGGACCTGCAGGTATAGACCCACATGAGAACAGTACAGAGACACATCTGACATGGTTTGGCATGTTTATAGGTAATTATTGGTCTATTGACCAATAAAACTAATGCCGATCAACTGTTAAAAAGATTCTTAAAAAAAACTTAGGTTTAGTGTTCTGAAATTTGGAAATTAGGACACACTACTCGATGGTAGTATTATACTATGTAATATAATATGTCTGGTGACAGGCTTTGTTTCTGAGGGTTCTCAGAAACCCCACTGCAGTGACTAATTTTAACCACAAGATGTCACTAATTACAAAACAGAATCAAAGATGACCTCTTAATTATTTTCATATTGGTAATGGATGTACTCATACTGTACTGCTGTTGATGAAGCAGATTTAGACATGACCATACCAATAACACAAGATAAGTTTCATACAATCAGTCAGAGACATATATGTCCACTTTCTGTTTGTCCTCAGATTGTGTTGGATGGGGAAGAGGAGGAGATGGACTCAGCAACACGTGCTGTTGAGCCCAGAAACACAGACAGCTTCGATTACTCCAGATACCACACCATCGAAGAGGCTCGTAACCAATCACCAGCATTCAAACTCTAACCATTTACAACCTAATCCATAATCCCTTGGCCATGCTAGACATTTAGAACAAAATAAAGTCACCACCACTACATGTATTTACTATTTACACTTCGTAAAGGGTGTGTATCTTTCTATCTTCTGTATTTTTGATATATTTGACTAATATAACAACAACAACAACAACAACAACAACAACAACAACAACAATAATATACCATCTTTTTATTAAAAATTTTAGTCACAGGGTTTGTGTTGAAGATATTTTATTTAATTTAATCATATACTTACAGGCTTTGTTTTCTTCAGATCTATAAATTCCAAGACATGCTGGTGAGTGAGAATCCCAGCCTGGTCAGCAAGCTTGTGATTGGTCACAGCTACGAGCGCCGCCCCATCAACGTGCTGAAGGTAATCCTACAGAAGAACATCATCAGGCCGCTTGACTGAAATTATGAATTAAACTTTCTTTCTTCTTTGTGATTAGGTGATTCTTCTCACTCTGCTTCTTTCAATCTCTGCGTGCAAGTTTTCACCTTAATAACGATCAACTCTCCTGTAGTTCAGCACAGGCGGGACAAAGCGCCCTGCTATCTGGATCGACACCGGAATCCACTCCAGAGAATGGGTTACTCAGGCCAGCGGAACCTGGTTTGCCAAAAATGTGAATTAACTACACACTGGGCAACATTTGTTGCCATATTCATTGGAGCAAACGCATTTACAGGTTCAAACATTGCTAGTGTCAAGTGTCCAAGTGTCCAAATGTTTTTCTCACGATTATTTAATTTTTAATACAATTATGAACAATATTTAGTTCCATTTCCATACAATTAGGTGACAAACTGCACAGTGTAGCATGGTTGCTGGATTTTGATCTTCAGGTGGCAATCATAAAAGTCACAAATATGGTCTGGTTTGTAAATAGTCTTGTTATGTATTGTTTAGCCCTTCATGCTGGTAAACAGGCTAATGCTGGCTTCTCTAATGGTTAGATTGTGAGTGCATATGGTCAGGACAAGGCCCTCACTGCCATCCTCAACAAGATGGACATCTTCCTGGAGATTGTGACTAACCCTGATGGTTTCGCCTACACTCACTCCAAGGTAAGTAAGGAGCTTGGATGCTACTACGCACGCACGCACACACGCACACACACACACACACACACACTAAAAGCAGAGACAGACAGATAACTAACCTATCTGAACAGAACCGCATGTGGCGTAAAACCAGGAAGCCCAACCCCGGGTCCTCCTGTGTAGGAGTGGATCCAAACAGAAACTGGGATGCTGGCTTCGGAGGCGAGTCTCCCCAGATTCACCCTACACAACCTCCCTGCATTCCCAGTTGAATAGCAACAGTTCCCAGTATCAAAGCATGTGGTATATATAACCACAGAGTTTATAATGATCAGAATTGTTCCTTCCTGAACTATGTCATCATTCTGATGGTGGTTCTGATGGTGGTTGCTCAGGTGCTGGTGCCAGTGGCAACCCCTGCTCCGAGACCTACCGTGGAACCAAGGCCCACTCCGAGTCTGAGGTCAAGTCTATCGTGGACTTTGTCAAGTCCCACGGCAACATTAAGGCCTTCGTCTCCATCCATTCCTACTCCCAGATGCTGCTGTACCCCTACGGCTACACCAAGACCCCCGTCAGAGACCAGACAGAGCTGGTGAGTTCACAGCCAAGACCTCCAGTTGCATATCATCAGTGTTGGGGATAAGACATGAAGACGTGTCTCTGAGATGTGTAGTGGTGGAAGAGGTATCACCACTTGAGTTCCTGTACTATTAATACAGAAAGATACATTAATCCAAATCTGAATACACTGTTGGCAATTGTACTTCTGAAATGTAAACTGTCAAATGTTTTATTTCCGACAGCACAACCTGGCCAAGAAGGCCATCACTGACTTGGCTTCTCTGTATGGCACTCGCTACCGCTACGGCAGCATCATCAACACCATCTGTAAGCTGCGCCCACAACACACATATACACACCATGCAGATCTCACTATGCTCGTAATAATGCCGCATTATAATGAGGGAGGAAACATTGAAATGGTTCTGAATAAACCCTAAACACAGGACCCTGTGCTATGGATGCAGAAAACATTAAGCATGAATAATTAATTGCATTTCTTTCTAAATTTGATATTCATATCATTGTAGACCAAGCCAGTGGTGGCACCATTGATTGGACCTACAACCAGGGAATCAAGTACTCCTACACATTTGAGCTGAGAGACACTGGTCGCTACGGCTTCATCCTCCCAGCCAATCAGATCCTGCCCACTGCCAAGGAGACATGGCTGGCTCTGATAGCCATCATGGATCACACCAGCAAGAACACCTACTAGGTGTCGGCATGACAACTGCCTGTCAATTATAGGAACAGTCTGCAGTGCAAGCGGTGTTCCTTAAACTACAGCAATGTAATAAAAGACTCCATCAACACCTTCCATATCATTGTATTTAGAGGATTGTTAACATTTTACGAGTTAGACATTCCAATTATAGTACACATGTAAAACATCACATTTATGTGCATCTTGAAATTGTACTGAAAAGTTAGACAGAAAAATAAGTGGACATGACAAATCAGACCGTAGGCATGTTTATTTTTTATTTGTTCTCATCAGCTGTACAGTTACATTCTCATATCTCCAAGAACATGTTGACTCAATCTCAGGCAAACATTACAAGCAGTCTAATCATTCATTCCTTGGTCTTTATACCAGAGCAGTGTTCAAAGCAGCCGGAAAAGATCGGAGGACTTTCATTGTAGGCGAAGATCTTTTAAAAAGAGCATTTAAAAACACAGCTTCTAGTATTTCACTCAACCATTCCATGTTCCCCTCCACGTTTACAAGACTGCAAACGCCACCATTAATGTTACAGGAGTCAGTCATGAGACATCTCTGTGATCTTAACTTAAAAAAGGTTTGGGGAGAGAAACATTGAACGTTGACTGGACAACCCAGTAAGCTTAGCATTCTGGGGTAACCACAATGGATAGAGTTTGCCAGTTACACGTTTCAGTTGCACTGATGTTAGCTTTACAGGCGATCAATCAAGGCGTTCTAGCTCCATTGATTGGATATTGCTATAAGGGAGTGGAAATGAAAAGTTATTTTCTCATAAGAAAACGGAATAGGCCAGCCAAGCTCTATCCATCGTTTCATCATCAGACCATTTACCGTTCTTCTTCATAGTACAGCCAGATATACAAAAACCCTACCATCCTACAGAACTGTATAAGAGCTCAACCAAAAAAATAAAACGCTATTTTTGATGGATAATTACATACGAACGAGGACAAAATGTGAAGACGTGGTTCAGTGGAGATGTTCTTAAAAACAGGTGTAAGAAAAATATGGAAACTAATTTCACCCATCTGCGTCTACAACTTCAGCGCTACTGAACCCAGTCGGGCTGTTTGTAGGGCAGGAGAACAGCCACAGGAACTGTGACATTATAAAGCAAAGAATACAAAATATATATATTTATATATTACTAGAGAACAATGGAGGCAAACTAAATAAGTCAACATGTTTTAGTTGCTTAAAAAGGGAAATACAACTGTAGAGGGGAAAAGCGGCCATATGTTGCAGCAAAGCATTTATGGTAATGACATAATTTACAGTTCAAAATGCTAATGCAATGGTAGGCTATTTTACAGATCTTACAAACCTTTAGACAATTCCAGGTTGCCCCACCCCCAACCGACAGTCAAGCAGGATAATTTCCCCTCCAACAATAAGATAAGAACGAGTGGCAGAAGACGACGTCGCGATGTCAACGCATCTCCACCCCGGATCACCTGCCGAGCTACGGTGGTTTCTCCTTCTGTCGGATCATCCTGTAATCTGATCTGAGACATTACAGCTTCAACTAGAACGCCAACTTTTCTGTTAGCGGCAAATGTTGTCGTTCACGTTACCGTGACTAAACAGAACCTCCTATAGCCCGGAAGGCTTTCCAACCAAACTAAACACTACAAAAAAAGATTAAAATGTTCACGATCAATCAAAAGAAAAAAGTAAAAAAAAAAAACCTACATTTCTATTTACAGAGAACAAAAATAAAAGAGTCAGGAGAATTTCATGGTGATTGTTTGGTAAATGCAACAAACAAGCATTAAAACGGATTAATGCGTACTGACTTAAAACAGCATCAAAACGGTTGCAAATATTCTCCAATTGTTATTCGGTCCATCTCTCCCCTGGTCAATATTCTATTTCAGTTGGTCTTAAACAAGCAGACATCCTTCAGTTGACATTGATAATTTCCCATGAAACACCACACGTTACAAACGGGTCAATGTTCACACATCAAATGTCATATTAGTGGCTAACGGACGACTAATAAACAACAGACAGATAAAGCGCCAACATCAGAGACGGTCCGAGGTGTTGCACTCAAGGCCAAACAAGGCAAGGCCATATTGGATGAAAAAGAACAAGCTAGCCTTAACAACATGTCTCCATGGCAAACAAGTGATTAAGGAAAAAAGCCACTATATCAAAATAAAAAAGGGAGAATTTTGTCAGTGGCCAAGGTATTTAACTGATGAGAGAAAGAAACCAAGAATAGATCTGAAGTAAAAATTAAATCAATCTTTCCATGATAAAAAAAAAAACAAGACAGAAACGTCCTTCAGGTGCAAGAAGGACCATTTTTTACCTTTTCGTAGTAAGTATGTTGTGGCTTAAGAAAAAGCAAAACAAAATGATGGGAACTGATTGGAGAACAATAAACAATTCATTGAGGAGTCATGAATTAAGAGAACCAATGAATATAGGGCCCCTGTATGGGTGTGGACAGAGCTGCGTTTATGAGCTGCGTGTATGTGCGCGGGTCTTGGGTCACTTGGATATTTACAGATGTTGGTATGCATCTTCCCTATTTTTAGCTCTGTTTGGGCAACAAAACACCTTCAGCATAGTGCAGATGAAAAAAATTGAATGTCAACCGGGTATCTGAACTATTGTGGTAGGTGAAGGCAAATGTGTGCATGTTTATGTGCCCAACTGTGTACCTGCCAATTTACACATGTTCATTCTGCATCCATCTATGTGTGCATTGCCACCTGCATGGGCGGGGCCTGTTCACCGATCCATCATGCTGAGGATCATCTCTGGAGTCAGGTCACCGTTAGCTGCTGCCGCCTCCTCCTCCTCATTTCCCTGCACCTCCACCGTTTCCACCTCCTCTGCCTCCAGGCCCACGGCCTCTACCGTCAGCTCCGAGCCCTGCTCCAGGGTGGTGCCACTGGTGGCCTCACCCTCCTCCTTCTTCACTATGATGTTCTCCACAGCCCCAGTGCTCTCGTCCTCCACCTGGATGATGGCTGCTGCTGGGAATAGAATTTCAAGAGTCATTTCACAATTCCAGTGTGAGTGTGTCCTGCTGAAGATCATTTTATTACAGTGCATGAGTAAACATGCTGGTAACATGGTTTTTATCTCATTAAATCCTCTTCCTGTGAGGCATTAGTCTTCATAATTATATTGTCTTACCCATGGTTAATAAGCAAGCATAATACAATTGATGTAGGCCTATTAAAAGGTTTTGTAAGCAAGATCTATAGCCTATGATCTAACAGCTATCATTTGAGTGCAATTTGTTAAATTTGGCATAGTCATCCATCAGGTAGCCTATTAGTGAGTGAAATGTGAGAATATTAATTTCTAGTTTACTGTGCTGTAGATTTTGCTTTTAGACCGCTCCCACCTAATTTCTGACCAATCAGGGCATCTCTTCTGATTGGTTTGGGGAATCCATCTAGTCTGTCTATCATGAAATAGCTAAGCTCCACTAAAAGTCACCTCAATGGCAGACAAACCTCGCAAATCTTGCCTATAACTGCCTCCATATCGTGTTTTATTTGGTTATTATAATCCACGTTTTTATTTTTTACTTGAGAATTTGAGTCGACACCGTAGGGCACTACGGCATACTACGTAGGCCCGACGCTATTGCTTGCCTCTCTCTCGGAAGCACTTCCCCCTCCCCTGAACTTTTTTTTGAGGGGGGTGGGCTATACACACACACACACACACACACACACAGACACACACACAGACACACACACGTCCAGATGCAAGTGTCCAGATCTGAGAGGAGTCTTACCAGCAGCAGCAGCCATGGCAGCTACACGGGACTTGCTGGGTGCGGGTGGGGCTTTGGGGGTGTTCTTGGGCGGGCGTCCTCGTTTTCTCTTGACTGGTGGCTCCTCGGGGGCAGGAACCGGCACGGTGGCGGGGGCCTGGTCCAGCTCCATGGCGTCTTGCTCCTCTTCCTCCTGCAGCAGAACCTCCTCCTCCTCGGGGTCCAACTCATCATCGTCATCGTCCAAGTCGTGATCAGCGTGATCCTCATCTGCAGAGGAAAGAAAAAAATAAGGGCTCAGGATGAGTCCCCTCCTCATAAAGGTTGAGGTCAAATTGTTGGAGTGGGACCAAACAAATATGCAATAAATCCCCCAGCTCACCGCTGTCCTCGTCTCGCCGGGTCCTCATCTTCCTCTTGCGGCCCCTCCTGCCCTTCTTCGGGGTGGGGGTTCCGTTCTCGGCATCGTCAATCTCTCCGTTACAGTTCTCCGAGTGGCGCGCCATGGTGTTCTGGACACAGCAAAACATCAGTAAGTAAAGTCAAGTAAAGGGAGGGAGGGAGACCGAGACGCCAAGGGAATGGGTCGGTATGGCAGCCCACTTACCCGGCGTGTGAAAGTCTTGCTACATTTAGGGCAGACGAAGGCGGTGGGAACAAAGTGGGGGTCGTGGTAGCGCTTGAAGTGCATGTCGAGCAGCTGCTTCTGCCTGAAGGTCTTCTCACACTGGCTGCAGGCGTATGGCTTCTCTCCCGTGTGGGTGCGGCGATGCATCACCATGTGGCGCTCCTGCCGACAGCAGTAGTCACACATGTCACACTTGAAGCGTTTCTCGTTCTTGTGAGACTTCTGATGCTGGATGAGGGCGTAGCGCTCGTGGAACACCGCGTCACAGTAGCGACACTTCTTGCCCGTCTCGATGAATGAGTGTTGCTTGCGCAGATGAACGCCTGGCAGGGAGGAAAGAAGCAAGGAGGATGAGCATGCAGAAAAAGTAAACAAAAAAAGGAGAAGAGCCTAGGCTGCTAAACTGGTGCTGTGAGCAATCAGCAGTAATGCCGCTTTTTGAAATGAAACGTACCCAGGTCGCTCTTGCGGGCGATTACTGTGTCACAGTGGGGGCAGTGGAACTTGGCCACGTTCTCCGTGTGCTTCTGCAGGATGTGCATCTTCATGGTGCCGCTCTGGGTGAAGCGAGCATGGCAGATGTAGCACTCGTATGGTTTCTCTCCTGGAGGGGGGAGTACAAACACATTAACCACCGACAACACAGAACACAGAAACCACAGTGGCATCGCCACACAGCCAGGTTGAGAGGCAGAGGAGAAGGGTGTACCCGAGTGTGTCCTCATGTGTCTCTTCAGCTTGTAGGTGTCTCTGCTGGCGTAGCTGCACAGGCTACACTGGAAAGGTCGCTCTCCAGTGTGGGAGCGGATGTGGCGCTTCAGCTTACTCACCTGGGGAGAAATTAAAGACAATCAAGCTCCACATAGCACAGTTAGTCCCATAGAAGAAGATGTGCACATGCTTAATTGTGTAACCATGTTTTTGACAGCGGCACAACTCCTACATTCAACTCAAATTAACTATTAGCGTCTACCATTCGGGTTTCTAAAATGGATGGGGAGCTGGAGAAAGGTACCTCAACACTGGCATAGTCACACATGGAGCACTTGAAGGGCTTTTCGTGGGTGTGTTTGTAGCGGCGATGGCGAACCAGCTCTCCACTGGTCACAAAGGCCATGTCGCAGTCTGTGCATTTGTGAGGACGGGTTCCTGCAAGAGAAGAAACCGATGATGTTATTTGTCTTCCAGGCCAACTTTTGGCGCAACTACAGAGTGTGGGGGGTCTTACCAGTGTGTGTGTTGAGGTGGTTGCGGAGCAGAGTGACCGTTCTGAAGGCTCTGCCACACAAGTGACATTTGTGGGGCCTTTCGTCTGTGTGGCTTTTCATGTGTCGGTCCAGGTTGGAGCGACGGGGACAGGTGTAGCTACACAGCTCACACTGGAACGTCTTCTTCACACCTGCAGGGACAAACCCAGTGCACTTTTTTGAACCATGAAAAAAAATATCTCAAAAGAATAAAAAAAAGAAGGGAGGGGTGGGAGTCTGCCAAATTCGAGTTGTGTGTACAAAGAGTTTTATGTAAAGTTATTTCAATAGTAGTATAGTAATCAAGTCAATTGAATACTATCAGTCAATTGTTGCGTTTTGTGTAGGATTTTAGAGACACAAGCCATCTTGACATTAATACATGGAGAGATATTTTTATATATTCTAAACTGGCTACCAGCTGGGGGTGCTAGAGATGCATTATAGTGGACCATCAGTCCCTTACCCTTCTTTTTGATCCTGGTGGGTTTAGGTGGCTTCATGTTGCCCACCACCTTCTCAGCATTAACCTCAGACAGAAGCCCTTCCTGCTGCTCCTCCTCAAAGTCATAAACACTGACGTCCATGTCCTTATCGCCCTCAGCATAGCGCAGACGACTCTTTTTACCCTAGAAAACCAACGACCAACAAGCAGGCTGTAAATGGAATATACACCACGGTCACATTCGGATTCAATCCGTTTCTTGTGCCACCAAACGTTACCTTCTTGGTTTTCTTGATGGCTGCAGAGGGGGGCTGGTAGTCAGGATCTTTAGCCCAGGCTGAGTCATCATTTTGGACCTGAGTAGGCTCATCCTCCCCTTCCAGGACTTGGTTCACTTCATGTTCTTCCTCCTCCTCCTCCTCCTCCACAGGATGGGTCTCCGTTCCCTCTTCCTCTTGCTCCACCGTCTCCACCTCTCCATTGGCTCCTACTTTCACCACCTGGTTGATAACAGAGTTAAATATACAAATGATTATAATTAATGTCCTGCCATAGGGGGTTGTTTATCGTACCTTTCAACTTATACTGTCAATAATCAGAAAACCTTTTCTACAACATCACAAACTAGCCATGACTGTGTAAAGCAATTTCCATACCTGGAACCCTTCTGGCAGTGGCAGGGTGTGGCAGATAACAGGGTCACCATCCTTGGGCATGGCAGTGGCATCCACAAAGGTCCCCTGCTGCAGAGCCTCTACCGTGGAGGCAGAGACAGGAACCTGGACCAGCTGCAGCTCACCCAGGCCCAGAGCAGCTTGCTCCTCCATGTTCACCACCTAATACAAGACAGGACCCCTGTGTTAGAAACAGTCTGCACACCTTCAGGAGAACGCCACAGAGGTACATTCCAGGCCTGTGGCTTTGACCTGCAGGGTGATGATCTGGGTCTGGTCCACTGTTGTCACGGTAGCCTGATGCGCGCCAGCCACTCCTGCACCTACAGCAGCTTCCATCACCTAAAACCAAACCAAGCTGATTAGCACAGGTCCATGGCAAATAATGTACAAATACATTTAAGAATTAAATAAAATCATACTTGTAATGCATGTCAAGGGTGTAGTTTTACCTCTGTCTTCATCTGCAACAGGGCAGGGTCCAGCGAATCCATCACCATCATTTCAACCCCTCCGCTGCCCTCTACAGCGACGCCAGCATCAATCAGCTGCTGCTGGGCCTGGGCAGCATCCATCCCATCCCCTGGACACAAAAACATGAAGAATACATTAAAAACGCTGTGCTGTTTACAAAGAAGCCACATCATATATCCAACTTAAATGCCAAGAGCCAATATGTCGTAATGTTCCCTAGATGTGAGTAAACAAGCATGAAACGGCATGTCTACATTCAATTGTTAACTTGCCATTCTAGAGATACGGCTGTGAAGCAATAAAGTCCTCACCTTGATCCAGAACGACTCGGGTCTGTCCATCCACAACCCCGCCAGCCTCAGCTGCCTGCTGGAGGAGGTCTGCTACCATGGCCTCCTGGCTGTGGACACTCTGGATGGAGGGGTAGTCTTTGGTGGGGTCGTCCACGACGCCGACACCCTCTGCCGCCCCCTGGTCCATGCTGGGTAGGCTCTGAGGGGTAGCGATCTGGAAGACTTTAGTTTCCCAAATGCGAGTGCATGACTTCACTTGGTTATTCTGCAACTCACAGGTCTTCCGGGAATTCCTCTTGTAGCTTAATGTAGTACAGCCAACCGGCGTTTATAAAACATATTATAACATATGGTGTTATACAGGTGCTCAGCCTAATGTACATTACCTTGAAGATCATGTAAAAACTGATTGTTCTCATCTTTCTGTTCAGCTCCTGACAGATGAACATCTGTAGGTGCTTGGTACCGAGAATCACCTCTCTCACTGTTCAATAACCTTTATCTCACAACTCGGCCTGAAATCCAAGCTAGCCACTCTCCCTTTTCTCACTGTCAGCCTGCCAGGGGAAGGAAGGATAATTCAGAGCACTGAATGAGCCATTAACCTTGTACCAGGGAAAGAGGCCACATAACACTTATTATATTGCAAAACTAAAACTGGCATTATTAGTGTGCTGTGAATCTGGTTGTGTGCAAGCTTGTGTGTTTAACTGTAAATCAAAGTTGCCCGAAGGTGTTCTTTTTTTTTGCCAGGAACTGACCTGTGCTGGATTGAATTAGCTGAAAATGTGCATATATGGCCTGTTATTCTCTCGGACCGCCTTCTTATATCAAGGGGCAATGGTGATTAATTAGGAAAGGGCCTTTAATAATTTATTTTAACTACAGTAATGGATCCCGTTCGACAGCGCTGGACCATTAACCCAGTATATACCTAAGTTGTCGCCTTCACACACTGCACATATAGTCGTATTTTTGTACCTCTCCAAGCCGAATCGTAGAGGGAGCTCTCTGCTGTTATACATCACTGTGTATGCCGTTCTAGGTGGGTTTAGAATTAGAGACAAGCGGGCAAACGGCGTAACAACAACTACGATTCCAACCATGGTGGAATGAGAGGAGAAAATATTCCTTAACGAGGATGTTCGCTTCGGGGCGCGATACGATAACGATGGACAGAAATGTGGAGAGGTTGCAGTAGTCACTTTGCTATAAATGCCTCGTCATCCTCTCCGGCGATGGCCCGATTTTTCCGCGTGCGCAATATGCTAGCCATGGAGCTAATGTGATGCTACATACGTCGCTGCCGCGTTTGCTATTTCAATGCATCCTATGGCGTGGTAGATTAGCAAACGCGAACATTATGACGTTGGCTGGCAATGGCAATTTGATGTGTCCAACACTTGGGATGAAAACGTATTGTCGACTTCTTGTAACATGGGCGCGGGAAAGATAGGCCGTAGCCTTGGGGCTAGGAGGGAAACCGCCTTGCTAATAGTGCTAACAATGTTTTTTTTTTTTAATGTACAGACATTAGTCGACCGCACTACATGCATGTAGTACAGTGTTATTTGTATTTATTGGAGTATGTAAAGTAATGTTTTGTTTTACTTTTAATGAGTTCAACTTAAAACATTTTCACCCAACAACGCAAACGTTAGCCAGCTATGCTAATATTAGCCCGCCAGTTTCCATCTCGTCTCGGCAGTAAAAGACAGGAAACAAAGAAGAGCGAGAAAATGGACGCCCGGCCTAAACACTTAATTCAAATAATAGTTCTTCGTTAACTGTTTTCGACAGGACCCCCACGGATACAGCTCAAATAAGACAGATTTCAAACACTATCGGTGGAACTTCTGTTATTTAAACGTATTTTGACGGGGTTTTCAATAACGATAGAGGGAGACAAACACCCCCCGACAAGCCGCCCAGACCCGGAGCCCCATCGTGACACCTAGAGGCCGATTAAAGATCCTGCAAACTCCCCCTTCTCTGAAAAGTAGTAGTACTTTACCTCTTTTAAGTCTGTTTCTCCTCCCGTTGAACTCCACTGAAAGCGCAGAGACTGTGCTACAAAGTTGGCAAGGCGGATAAGAAATGCAACCTTCTCCGCCGCTTCTTTTAATCCCTCTCCCGCTTTTGCAGAGTAGGCTCTGCCACAAAATGGCAGTTGGGAGCTCAGTGCGCCTGTGCGACCGCTGGGGGGTGGTGTCGAATCTAGTGCAGCCACCCTGATTGGCCAGGAGGGGCGCCCCGTTGGACTACATAGAAACCTTGAAACCAACCGGGATCGAACCAGTTTCTGTCTGTGTTTTTACTGTAGTTTCTCCCACTACTGCGATATACGCCAGTTACTATTATTCAGGAGTTATCAAATTCTGTATGTATGGGTTGCTTTCATCCTGAGCGTTTTAGCAATTACACGATTTTGCAGTAACCATTGTAGGCATACAACAAAATAAATGCCGTTTAATTTCGATGACATTTACTTTTAATAATTTTAGGAGCCCTGGAACTAATGAAGGGCACGTTTGTTCATTCGCGACTCGGCTACTAAGCTCAACATGCTCTTTTATTTTGAATGTATATAGACAATACGCTACGCTTGGAATCGACACCAAACACGGAATACATACAAAACGCAGCAATCACTTTATACATATATTTTTTTTAATAATTACTTGTATACATTTGACATCAGGCAATACAACTGCCAGGCAATATATTTTTATAGAAAAAATTCCAATGCTGCACAGTCTGATCAGCCTTATTGAAAAAATATATAAAATCGATGTTCTGCTGCAGTTTTCTTCCTCCGGTTCACGTTATCTTCTTTTTTTTTTTAAATACATCTTTATCTCCCACAATGTCTCATAGCATTCAATTAATCATCACCACTCGAGGCACTTAGACACTATGACGTATTATAATGTAGAGGTATATCTGTAGATTATTGCTGTTATATGTTCAATATGGGGGGGGTTAGCGTTGACTTTTCATGCAGAACTAAACAGGCACATTTTAAACAAAATAACAATGATTTAGCACAGATTGTCCCCAACCACATTTTCTTTTACATTTAACATTCAAACTACTACTACATAGACAATACAAGGACACAACAGTGAGCAAGTATTGCTTGCAATTAAACAGGATTTTAACCATGGTTAAATCCTTACAAGGAAAGCTTCCCAAGTCAGCCTTGCTTCAATTAGTAGTCTTTTGATTTGTAGCTGATTGCATTTCATTGGGGCTTGGACCATCCTTGCTATGTCTTGCCATGTATCCTTGAGGAGAACGGACAGGCATCTTGTTTTAATATGATTAATGCAATATGTGCTCCAAGTTAACCCAAACACTTGGTGAATGTGAAAGGGGAAATGAAATCCAACCATCGACTATGAACAACAACATTATACACAATACCGTCAGTAGTCATTGTGTTGGGAAGATAACAAACAGATTCTAAATGTTTCCTGGTAAATTATTATTCCAGTTATTTCTTCATCAAAACTATCCAAAAGTATACGTTTTCCTTCTGGTCCTTTTTCTATTCTGAAATCCATAGTAGATGATGGCTGTTGCCTGTTGTCGATCCTAAGACGTCTGGTCCTAAGGTCTACATACATGCACTAAGACATGGGGCAGATCCCTGGGCTACACTCATTACATGCTTTTCTGCTCATTCAAGAATAGTGGGAGTCTACAGCATTGGTCGACAAAATCCCCCCAGCATGCCAGTAAATGCAAACCAGAAAATAAACACGAACACTATGATTCAGTTAGTTTTGTTCACACTGTACATTTAGCGCTCTTGGTGGAAGACTTGTGTTCATTGTGGTGTCATCGTCTGTGGTCAAGTTTCTGTAACAGTAACTGGAAAAGAAACAGCTGAAGTGCTTTGTAGTGGAACCCAATGACCTTTACAGTAGAGAATATACAGTTGATACATCACCAGGCACTGTGACGTTTACCAAAAAAGAAATAAAAATAAATGTACAAATTAAGAGTGTGCTATAAAATAAAAACAATGTACAATACTCACATAACATGTACAATTCCAGTGAAGTAGTTATATTATGTGTATAGAGAGAGAGAGAGAGAGAGCGCGAGAAAACAAGCTATGCAATTATCATGTATATCATTCATACAACAATGGCACTGAATCGCTTCACCCAATCACTCATAAGCCTATGAGGCCTCTCATCAAAGGGGAATCATTAAGTCAAACACAATCAGTGTTTGAGCTCAAACTAATCCATTCAGCTGACGCGCTGGTTTTCACATGGGTGATGGAGTAGTCCCCCCTTCTGAAGGATGTATGCAACTGCTATGAAGGAATTGACACATACACAGACCAATGAATGCAACGCGTACTTCCAGCAGGTTGGCGACTTCTTGCAGAATGTGTTCAGAATCATTTGGAGCGTGGGCTTGTCTAGTGGTTAAAGAGACCGGACACACCTGAGAGTGTCCGAGAACAGTTCTCTGTTGCAGTCAATGTATCCGTCTGTTTGTCGGTCCATCCACCACTCTGTCCCATTTGACTTCTTCTTTAGCCAGACACTGAATTAAATCCCTTCCTGTTCCTTGTCCTAAAGGGGCTTTATATTAAAGAAATATTCTCGTGTCCTATTCTAGTTTTCACAGGGGTAGGCAAGGAAGATAAGGGTGGCCAATGCGCATATAACTACCAGGGTTTCCCCCATATACCTGTTAAGTCATTTATAACTTAAGGTATCCCTTATTTTGTTTTAGCACACAATT
The DNA here is from genome assembly GCA_900303225.1 of Laemonema laureysi. Lineage (NCBI taxonomy): Eukaryota > Metazoa > Chordata > Actinopteri > Gadiformes > Moridae > Laemonema > Laemonema laureysi. The sequence goes on from OMNS01079848.1 coordinate 20,903, forward strand.
TTTTAGCCCAAGAAAAGTTTCACTGATTCAATACAGCAGTTCTAATGCAAGAAGTATATCTATTTTTTATTGCTAGCTTTGTGCCAATATGCATTTCAAATCTCAAACTCAATGATAATAAACTTAATGATAGCAGGCACTGGCAAGTACAACCATATCTACCATCCAACTATGAGTTTGAATGGGATTTAGTAGGGGGGAGGACATTTAAGATCTAATACCAATTTACAAAGTAACTCACAATGACAAATTGACTCCTACCAACTGGCAATAATGAAGAATCGATTATATGCCAGCATCCTAGTTAATTATGAACTATGTGACTATACTTCTTAACAAACTAGGCTACAGTAAACTATGATGAAGGGAGTTACTCTACAGCATATAAACTGCTGATTCTTTAGAATAAAAAAACAGAGTTACTCAGAGCTCAGTCTGACCACTATTTGGCTCTCGACTAGAATCCATTTGAAATCAGAATACAAAAAGCACATGGAACCCCGCCCCCCTCTTCCAACACAGAGAAGCATTGATGTGATGTGTTATGCTCTACCATAGGGTTGTATATGTATAATCAAACCTGAGGAGCTCAATAAATAACTTTATATATATATTTTATATCTTTATATATCTAAGATCTTTTATATCTTATATATCTCTTTAAGCTTTCCCTTTCCCCTCCATCCCCATCGCTCCCCCCCTCCTTCCTCATCCATCTCCTCCCTTTTCAGTTTAAGGCAGCTGATGTTCTAGACCCTCTCCACAGCCCAGAAGTGTGTGTGTGTGTGTGTGTGTGTGTGGTGTGTGTGTGTGTGTGTGGGTGTGTGTGTGTGGTCACTAGAGTAGTTACCACTAAATGTACAGAGTGCAGTGACTTCAGAGTTGCTGTAGGCCCGGTGCTAATAAAGGACACGCCACAGTCCAACTTCCACTCTGATTGGGTCATTATTGCACATTGACTGACAGTGTGTATCTGTGTTTCTTTGTGTGTGTGTGTGTGTGTATATGTTTAAGGAACAGGGGAAAACAGTACAATGCCGCAACATTTTCTCCTGCAATGTCTATGCCAACACATTTCATATCGTCTTTGTCTGTGTGAGTATGTACAGTGGTTTTTAGAGTGTGTGTGTGTGTGTGTGAGAGAGTCTTCAGAAGGCTGTGCTGGCCATGCTGCCGGGCGTGAATAGGCTGGGGAGTCCGTCCTGCGATGTCTCCACGTGCCTAAATGCCATCTTCCCCTCCTCGCCTGGCCACACAGCGATCAAACACACACACACAAACAAACAATGGAATGAAACCAACACAACAAATGAATGAAGGAGTGTTATGATAATCAGACAAAGACACAGTATGAATTGTTGAGGACTCACAGTCCTTCTGTAAATCACAATGGAAATGACAACAGTGGAAATGAGATTAATAAATGAGATTACAAATGGACATGATATATGTCCATCATATATGACATATATATGACAACAAAGGGATGGCAATATGAATAGATAAAAGAAAGAACAATTCAACAATTATTTTTTTAGACTTTTTCACCTCCACACTGAATAGAAAGATTAATTATTGTAATATTAATTATAATATATCATATAATTAATAATTAACAATGATAGAAATATAATAATAATAATAATAATAATAAAACATATTATTATTATACCCAGCACAAGAAGGGCTTGTTTGGCAGCATCTCGAACTTCGTCCTTGTCTGTGCGACACAAATACACCAGCTGCTCAA
>OMNS01079860.1:0-11338 GCA_900303225.1 Laemonema laureysi
AATGTTCATGTTTGTATGCATGGCTGACAATGCTACAGCCCTAGTGTATCATCAGTGTATCACCTCACAATGTCCACTGTATGTTTCATACAGTTCGTGTGAAGTTTGATGGATGATTTTGTCAAATCTTCAACCTATGATGCGATAATAAATACTCGCCAAAGGGGCAGATTTATTATTCATTAAGTCCTGGTATGTTGATATCAATACATTGAGTCAGAAGGCTGATTGAATGAGTTCATTGTATATATCAACTAGGGCTGCATGATGATGACAAAACTGATTATTGATATGATTCAATTGATAATCGGTGGCGCCTACTGTATATAAAAAAACCTATAATGATAAAGTAATTGCTGCATTGTAATGGTTTGTAATTTTATTTTAGTGTAACATGCAAAATCAGAATTTATCTTTATATAAGAAAACAAAACGAATTGCAACCTTTCATGATGAGCTAATTGCACAGGCCAAAAGTTAGTTAGTTAGTTAGTTAGTTAGTCGCGCAGCCCTTATATCAACATACTTAATTATATTAATTTGGTGTAGACTGTGTTGATTTGAAACCTGCCCTTTCGGTGTCCAGACAGGATGTTCTTCCCTCTCTGTTAAAGTGCTGAGCGAGTTTGTTTTTGCTGTTAACCAATTACGCGCTTACAGATCCCTGCCTCCAGCAACATGATTGGTGGAAACAAATGTGAAGTGAAAGAAAGTGAAATGGGATCACCCAGATTTGAGCTCGTCTGATATCAAACTATAGATTATTCATCTTAAATCTGATTTGTGAGACAGAGGGCTGAATAGACACGTGTAAAACACAAACTTAGAGCATGTAGGGAAGGTGTGTTCCTCAGTTTTCTCAAAATGAAGCAAGAATTCTGCAGTGTTGGGTTTTTGTGGACCAGTTGCATTTTCAGTTGGACAATTATAATAATAATATAATAATAATATAATTATAATACTGCGATTAAAGAAAAAACATTCTGCAAGCATACCTTCATCAAGCATACCTTCATCAACATTTAGCCTGTTTTCCATACGAGTATTCCATGCGTATTCGATGAGTATTCACTGCATATGAACATGTCCACCCCCACCCCTCCATTCATCCCTCTGTGCAGGAGAGCAGTTGTTGAAGCTGACGGAGGAGGATGAGCAGGGCTGGTGCAAAGGCCAGCTGTCCAGCGGCCAGGTGGGCCTGTACCCTGCCAACTACGTGCAGGTGGTCACATCATGACATGCTAGCCTGCCCACCCCAGCCCCGCCCCTTCTGGTCGACCCGGCCAATGGTACTGGAGAGTTAGACGCCTGGACCAATCACACCATGCCACCAGAGCCCACGTGAGCGCATGCCCCTTCCTGGAAGTGGACACAGTGAGACTTGCCACCCAACCATTCCTGAAAAGTTATTTTATTTTATTTTATTCCCTCTCCCAAATACCTATGATCTTTCCCAACGCTACGGGACTGAGGGACTCCACTGAGCTTCCAGCAGCCATTTTGCAACTTTTTGCAACAAATAATGTTGTCCCGAGTGAACGCGTCTCTCTGTCTAGACGGGCCTTCCGTCGGCAGCGTGCCGCTCATGGGGAAGTGCCTTCGCGGAGACGGTTGAACTTGAACATCTAGTGTGGTGACCTCTGTAAGACGGCGGCTGACGTTAGACCACGCCCACACGATGGCCACACACATACGACGACCACGCCCATATGATGGCCCCGCCCACATGATTACATGGCAGCCGGGGTATAGCTGGTGTGTATATATGTTTTACCTGTTTTGATCACCTGTTGGAAGAATACAAAACAAGTCATTAAGCCCAGTTATGGTAGGTTTAACATTGCTGATGGATATTTAGGCATGGCAGTGCATTCATTTGATTTGTTCTATGAAACCGCTTCCTGCTATTTCTGCTAGTATCTTTAAAACAACACTGTCAATCAGACTCAAACTCCTTAGTTTAAAAATTGTTTCCTTGTTTTTTGTTCCATTTCTTTTTGTTGTTAAACTGACAAAAGTGAGGGAGGGTGTGAGTGGTTGTCTTGTACTAAGTATGTTGAGATTGTTTCCCAAGACTGGTGTGTGTGTGTGTGTGTGTGTGTGTGTGTGTGTGTGTGTGTGTGTGTGTGATAGAGAGCGAGAGAGATCTATTGTCCACTGCTAACCTTGAGCACCAATGCTAGAGCTAACCCATGTACCCTCTAAATAAAACCATTGGAAAACTACAAAGCATGAGTGCTTTTGATTTTTGACACAAGAAAACAACTACCAGTACACTTACTGTTACTTCTATAAACCATATGGTGTGTTTTGTTTTCAACGTAAGGTCTTCTGCACCATAATAAAGCTTGTATTGCTGACCTGTATAGTAATGAACTGGAAGTGTGGCAGGCATGTATTTCAGGTTCTTTATTCTGCATTCATTTGATGAGCGCCACGGACCAAGTGATGCTTCTTAGTTGACATGATTGAAACTTTACTGACACTGATTGATGGGGAAGGCCTAAACATAACTGTTAGTAGAAATGGACGCGTTCGGGCAATCAATAGAACAAGCGGCGAGAGACGGGTTCACAGTGTCCTCAGACGACGAAGAGGGCTCCTCCTCCTCCTCCTCCTCCGAAGAGGCACCGCCACTGTGTCGAATCATACGCCCAGTGGCAGCCCCAAGGGCCTCTCCTGGCAGGGGCCCGAAGGTCTGGAAAAAGAGGAAACACAGCCGCGCTACCAAAAGGACACCGTGGTCCCCTACGCGCACCCTGTCGACGAACCGATACGGAACACGAGACGGTTCGCCGTTTCACCCCCGCTTCCGAGGCGTGGATAACCCTCCTTTGAAATTGAGAGGACATTGCCGCTGCAACGTGCAGCGCCGTATGTGGATATTGCAGCTGTAGAGACCGGATTCTTACGCCAACATTGTGCCAGGAGTTGGAAGCTGGCGAAGCACCGGCTCATCCAAAAGCTAAACACAAGCTCTGCATTGACAGCTGCCATTGCATTTCTCCTGTTCCTTTGTGTGTAAGAGTTTCAACGTGCATGTATCGGAGTAATATTTATCGCTAATATACTGCATATATCTTATTATATATTCCACTATACGTATGTGTTGCACCGTACTGCTTTTGTTCTGGTTTCTATTCTATTAGGTTAGATTCAATTATAGGAATAACAACATTCTAAGCACTAAACAAAATAAATCGCTCTAATAAGTTAGTCGAAGTGTTAGTATTATACCCATAAATAAATATTTACTGTGAAGAGACCCTAAAACCCAATACATAGTTCACATTGAGGATGCCGCTACCGCTAGAGGTCGCCATGTCATTACAACTGGTTCGCAGTACTTTGTTAAATAACTCGTATACAGAAGCATGCTACGGATTGTACCTCATTGTAAAAACCCTTCTTTAGAAAAATACTACAACCGCTTTACACACACACACACACACGGCTGGTTGCGTGTGTCTGGCAACCTCTGTCTCTCTCTGTCTCTCTGTCAAACAGGACAAAGGCACGGCGAGGAAGAGAAGGATAAGGTAGAGGGTGTGACAACTAGAATTCCAGAACGTCCACACACACATACAATTGTATGTTTGTATGCCTGGCTGGATAATGTTGGCATCAGCCCATATAATTATTAGTCACAATCTCCACTGTGTGATTCATACAGTTTGTGTTGGACATTCAAAGCTTTCATTTTGTCCGTTTGGCTAATAATCAGGTGCCCCATTGTCATTCTGCCTTGTTATTGTTATTGTTATACGGCCACTGTTTCTATTTCTGTATTTTCACCTACATTAGTAGTAGTACATTGTAGTTATCACCATACTTCGACGTGGTCCTTCCTGCTACATATTGTAATAAACCTTGGTTGACTCGACTGGCTAAAGAATATTGCCACCACCTTTATTTCACCAGGCAGGTCCATGCTTAAATCAGAGCAACACAACCAGGGGTATGGATAAACTATCATTTATTCAACAATTCGGGCCTATTTATTAAACAATAGGACAAGTGATTTTAATGATGAGTGGGAGGTGCTGCGTCAGAGCAAGCGCCGGGTCTCGTAAAAAGGCAACCTGCGTTAGGAGTTACCACGGAAACCATAACCTGCACGTAGCCTACGACACGATCACAGGCCACTAACCAACACCCCACCACAACCGTGGTAAAATAACACGCGCCGCACCTTACTTCGCAACAGCGAAACTAATACGCACAACACACTATGTGAAGGGCCCCTATTTTACCACCAGGTGTGAGTGTGATTAGCCTGCCCTGGCAAACTGACACACCCGTCCAGCGTTTCATTTGGCTTGTGTAACATTTTCAGATGAGAGCGTGGATATTATTCAGTGTCGAGGGTTTATATTGTGTTTATATTGTATACCGACGCTTATGGAGTATTGCGCAGCTTGCATAGTATTTTAGTAAATAAACATATTGAATTTAACCAATGGCAGAAAACCATCACCACAACAACAGTGGTATCTATGCATCGATTACAGATTGTATTTTTAACTAGCAGTTGCAGTTTGAGCTGAAACTGGATAGACTCTAAAATAATCCCCCTTTCTGTTATGAACCACAGACACTCCTGTTTGCAATGAAGACATTGTCGCACACAGGACACGCTAAGCTCCTTAATTAGCCACATTGCTGACCTTTGAAAGTGATGTAGTTAAAAATCTCTCTTGTTTGTTGTAATGAATTTAATTGAAGCACTATAGCTACAGGTAACCCGGCGCACCTTTTCGACAAAGCCAATGGAAAACACCAAAGCATTACTGCTTTTTGCGTTTGCAATTTTGATCGAAGAAAAAAAAACATTATAATATGGTTTGTTCTGGAAGAATTGGCAACATGTCCAATGTGTGTGTCGCACACCGCTTGTTTCAAACAACAGAAAAGACTTTATTTGTACTGGTAATCTGCATTTTGAATTGGAAGCATGTATTTCACTTCTCTGTGTACTGCTTGCCAAAATTTCGGACAACCACAATCTCAACCATTATGAATACCCTCAAAGGTCATGTCTCAGCTAAACCTCATCCTCCCAGGCGTTAGGGGTCACGAGTGTTGTCTTGGATAAGGCATTGTGAACGTGGAACCAAATGAATTGCCTCCATGGCAACAAATGACAAGGGAGGAGTAACCTCATGATGAACAATGTTTTCCTCATAGTTCCTCCCACGACCTGAATGTATATTATGAAGCAGACCAGTGTCTGTGTCCAGCATCCAACTCTCAACTGGAAGGTAAGCCGAACTTGAACTTTGTGTCTGTGTGTCTTTGTGGGGGTACTGAGAGATCAGCTGTGCTCATCTGCTCTTTTCCTGCTTTTAGCTGTAGCCTGTTTCGGAGTCCTGGTGAAGATCCAGTGATTGAACCGAGGTTTCACCATGACCTCATTCTTCACTCTCATCCTCCTTGCACTAGTGTCCAGTGGCATCTTTGCCTTTCCTATGGTAAGTCTCTCTCTCTCTCGCTCTCTCTCTCTCTCTCGCTCACTCGCTCGCTCTCCTATATTCGTACTTCAGTATGAACTCCTGCAATTTAAAAACAAAAATAAGTGGGTGCGCGTGCTTGTTCTCGCCAGGATGGCAACAAGGGCAAGAATGGCAACAACGGCAACAATGGCAAAGTATCAAGTGAGTTGGAAGATACAATGTCATTCATTAATGAATGACATTGTATCATTTAGTGGAATGAAGTGTGTCTCTTGCTTTAAATAAGCCGCTGACAATGTATATACACTATGTCCTATAAATGTGTTTACAGAAGTCACTCCAACAGAGGACACTCCCATCCAGACGTCTGGATTGAGTGCCTCAGACTTAATTGAAAAGACTAACGCCAAAGCGAGTATGTTTTTGCACTGATAATACCTTGATGGTGAAAACTCATTTGCCCCCTTCCTTTTTTAATTTTTGAAAAGTAATGCAAGAACAATATATATATATATATATCGTGTATAATGCATATCAAGTAAGTGTGAGTTTCATTTATTCTTCAATGTCGCGTTCTCTCTGTAGGCATGACTGGCGTTGTGAACGGAGACATCGCCGTGAATGTCAGCCTTAAAAATGCCGATCCATGCACGGCCATAGGCTGCACCTGGCCGAAGGACGCCGGGGGTTTCGTCACAATCCCATTTGTGATTGAGAATCAGTTTTGTAAGTCTAGCTCCAGTAACTTGGCAATATTAAAAAACAAAAAACAAAAAAAAAGTGGATATGACGATATGCAGCGTCAGCTTCACCTTTGTGACTGAAAGCCCCTTCATGTATCCTCTGTCTGCCTACAGCCAGGTCTGAAAGAAGATTGATTATGGACGTCCTGACGTCCTTTCATGACGTTACCTGTGTTCAGTTCGTCATGCTAAGGGGCAAAAAAAAACGACAACAACAACCAACAGCTAGACTGTCTTTCATATCTTCATCTGGGTATGCCATAGCGGCACACTCATCTCACACACGCACACGCACACGCGCACATGTAAACATGCAAATCACTTTGTTATGTACACTGCCTACAATACGTAGTTGTTGCACAATATTAAGCATTAAACATGATGGCTAGCCATCATTTGTATCTGTTGTGTTGCATTTTGCACTTGGTTAAGTGTGTGTGTGTGTGTGTGTGTGTGTGTGTGTGCGTGCGTGCGTGCGTGCGTGCGTGTGTGTGTCTGACAGGTGCTGGTCCTATTTAGGTCGCCAGGGTGGGACACAGAGCATCTCTCTTGGGCAGGGGTGCGTTTACAAACAAGTGATCCAGCATGAGGTTCTCCACGCTTTGGGCTTCCATCACGAGCATTCCCGCTCTGACCGAGACGCGTATGTCAACGTCGTCTCCGAGAACATTCTGCCAGGTCAGCTTACTCGCACCACAGTTGTCTTTCCCTAATTTGAGTTGAGAGATTGTATGGATATCATGGATATCATTTATTATTTGAGTTTTGTTTTCACGATGGAGAGACGTGAAGATGATGATCATGTTGAATAAGGTGACCGCCGTCACAATTTGCCTTGACGTTTTTGTTTATGGATGCCATCATTCCTTCCTTGTCTTTCATTTTGTTTCTCTCTCACTCTCTCTCTCTCTATAGGATACGAAGGGAACTTTGATAAAATAGACACAAACAACCTGGGCACTCCTTATGACTATGAGTCTGTCATGCAATACAGCAGGTGTGTGTGTGTGTGTGTGTGTGTGTGTGTGTGTGTCAGAGCATGATTTCTTTTCTTCCCTAATCACAGGTGAGTATGTTAATACATCATATTGTCCCGTTACAGATTTGCGTTTTCAAAGAATTACGGAGTTCTGGAGACCATTGTTCCCACAAATGTGTTGAACGAAGAACTGGGAAGTGCCACAGAGATGAGCAAGAACGACCTTAATCGAATCAATGAGCTTTATGAATGTAAGTAAAAAATAAATAAGAAAATAAGAAGAACACGGCTCTTTTATTAGTTATTATTAGTTAACTGTAGACACACTGTTAGTCCATTCAGCTTGATATGTACATTATGCTACATATGTTCTTTGTACGTATCTAGCAACCTTTTGCGGTGTCAGTCCAGTCAGTCTGTTGTAGTAGTCTGACTTGTATTTACGTTTACATTTAGTCATTTAGCAGATTCCTTTATCCAAAGCAATTTCCAAGTAAGGCTCAGAAATATCTATATGTGTGTGTGTGTGTGTGTGTGTGTGTGTGTGTGTGTGTGTGTGTGTGTGTGTAAGTGTGTGCAAGTCATAATGTAATCTCTTTTACTGCTCTTAGTTATCTGACTTGGGTCTTTTCATAAAACATTGTATTTTTGTTTGTTGTTGATGTTTGCATTTTGTATATACAGTTCTAAGACATGAATAAAATGGCAAAACAACAAACAAGGCACTGACAAACTGGGGCAGGGACTAAGGAACTTCAGAACAGACAACCCCCACAGTAACCAGTAACCCCCACCCCCAGGAACACCTCCTGGCAATTTACATTACATACATACAAACATTTTAGGATTATTTGTAGATATTGTTCTAGTTAAACACTGCAATCTAGCAGCAGGAATTTCGCAAGTCACAAAATTGACATGCATGGAGAGATTTAGTTAATGGTCACTGTAGGCTACGCTGTAAAGCAGCATAGACTTTTATTTTAAGACAATTAAGCTCTCGCGGGCCTTGAGTTTGACACATGTGCTCTAGGCTGTGGTGGAGGCTCTGCTGCACTGCCAGGCTGTGGTGGAGGCTCCACTGCACTGCCAGTCTGTGATGGAGGCTCCACTGCACTGCCAGGCTGTGGTGGAGGCTGATCAGACTCAGAGCTAGGCACCTCAGGCTCAGGGCTAGCTAGCTCAGGCTCAGAAACAGGGCTAGGCACCTCAGGCTCAGGGCTAGCTAGCTCAGGCTCAGAAACAGGGCTAGGCACCTCAGACTCAGGGCTAGGCAACTCAGGCTCAGGGCTAACTAGCTCAGGCTCAGAAACAGGGCTAGGCAGGTCAGGAACAGGGCTTGGCAGGTCAGGCTCGGGACAGCGGAAGAGGCATGACTTGGACTCAATACCATAGACTGTATAAAAATACACAATAGGCCTACAGTCGGCAACATATTGCCATCTGCTGGCGAAACACCACATTGCACCCAAAATCCAAAATGAACAAACATTAATTCTGAATTTATTTGCCATTTTCTATGGAGGACGAATTGTGCCACGGAAATAATTAATGGATGTTTAATAGTTGGCCTAAAGACAGTTTTAACAAAAAACACATTACACTTCTATCAAATATGCTTTTTATGGACCATTCAATGAAACATATGAGGAGAAAAAATGATTAGTTCGATTCACCAAACCATTATTAAATTCACATTGTACATTCATTCGCATTTCTTTCTTGTAAAATATAGCTTTATTAAATGTGTAAGGAAATGGCCACAAGTAATCTTTAATGTAGTAACAATAAAGCGAAACTGGTTCGTAACATGCTTCCAAATAGTTTGACCACGAAATAGATACTGAAATACCAGCCAATGAGAGCTCGTGTTACATCTCTGTTGCTTCTCTCCTTTTACTTTTGTAGTGGCACAGTTATTGAAGTAGCGTGTGAAATTAATTGCGTAAAGGAAAAGCAATAAGGAAATTAATACGGACAAACAACAAACGAAATGGATTATTTAAACGTTCCCTTTTGAAGAATGTTAAAAAAGCCATTATTAATTGACTAATTTAACCAGCGTTTGTTAACCAACAATAAATGCATTGTTTTATAAACGGTTTTTAAAATGGCTGTTTTAAATATTGTTTTTCTACATCCACCTTCTCTCCACCACTCTTTTAAGTGTCTGTTTAATATTTGTTTTCCTCCACTGTTAATGCTCCATAAAAATGCATATTCGATAATTGTTGAATGTGTTCTTTAAATTGGTCAATTATTAAACATTCATGAATTCTTTCCGTGGCACAATTCATCCTCCATAATTTTCTCAAATTATGAAAATGTTCTCAAATTATGAAAATGTTCTCAAATTATGAAAATGTTCTCAAATTATGAAAATGTTCTCAAATTATGAAATTGTTCTCAAATTATGAAAATGTTCCCAAATTATAAAAATGTTCTCAAATTATGAAAATGTTCCCAAATTATAAAAATGTTCTTAAATTCATCATTCAATCATTTTGGTGGTCAACCTACAGCCGTTTTGTCACTGCACGTGGTGCCTCCACTTTTTGTTGCAAAAGTGTCTACATGCCATGTTTAACGTGTTAACGGGACAAACGTGTCCCCTACGCACTTCGAGGTGTTCCTGGGTTGGTCTCTAAAATACATTTTGAGAAAAACAAACAAACAAAGGTCACATTTCTCTCACCATCTCTTCATTCATCATTTGTTCAGAACGTCTGCTTGGAAACAAATGACCCACGGCACATGGCTACCATCCCAAATCTTTATCTTGAACGTCACTCTTCAGCAAGACTTCGCCTCAAGTGGTGCAGTGCTTAAACAAAAGACCTTTTCAGCTCCCATGTTTCCTCACAACAGACTGAAAGAGTCCCTGCTGTGTGAATGCGATGATGTCTGCGTAATCCCTTGTTTGATCACTAAGAATGAAGGTTCAGTGGAACATAGCGTTGGCGTTGGCGACGGCGATGAAGTATGTCTGTGACTTTGGGAATGTGGTTCTAATGTTGACAAGTAGTGAGCAGAACCAAATTCATGTGCCTTCTTCCCTGTTACTTATAAAGTTCATTTCCCTGTTAGGCCTACTTATATAGTTCAGGGAAATACGTGTTTTTAAGTGAGGTTATACCCAGTCCACCCCATACAAAGTAATCAACATACCTTCTAATCTTCATAACATCTCACAATACCTGCACAATACTCGGCCTATTCAATACAAACGAATCCGAATCAGAAAATGATATTTGCCAAGTACTAATGTACATGGAATTAAACTTGGTGCAGGTGTCAGTGTAAAAGATAAGGGTTTAAAGGATAAATATATAACATACATATAAATAAGGTTTATGTAGTATTTGCACTCACTCTGAATTGGAACGCCCATTACAACATGGGACCATTTCAGTGTCATTTGTTAGAAATGACATAGCCATCCGTCAGCTATTATTGAATGAAGTGCTCTGTGAGAATATCTGTTTCGAGTTGACTGCCCCTGCCTCTGTATGAGCCAATATAGATTTTACACCGCTCCCGGCTCATTTCTGACCAATCAGGGCATCTCTTCCCTGATTGGTTCTGGGAATCCATCTCGCCTGTCAACAACAGGTGTGTGAAATGCAACTCTCAAATCTTACCTAGGCCTACAGCATCTTTAAGTGGATTCGGTTTTTAACAAAAAATCTCCCTTATTGAAGGTTGTCGATTAATGATTTTTCTATTAATAGCTGTGAGCTATGCTGCGATATGTTGGGGGGTCATATTTTCAAAGAAACGGGTTTACTCTGTAAACCAGTTCAACACCATAATTCTTCATTTGCTTTTCACAATTGTTCATTATGCTACTTTTGTCACCATGTTGGATAATGCATATTTCACTAAAGCTACCCATACAACGAGGAGTGCCCCCAAAGAATCCTTATGTCAAACATGTCAAGGTGTCACTTCACCTGATGTATCGACAGGTGACAAGGGAACCCCTGTGTGTGTGCGTGTGTGTGTGTGTGTGTGTGTGTGTGTGTGTGTGTGTGTGCGTGTGTGTGTGTGTGTGTGTGTGTGTGTGTGTATGTGTGTGTGTGTGTGTGTGTGTGTGTGTGTGTGTGTGTGCATCTGTGTGTGTGTGTGTGTGTGTGTGGCGCCACAGCTGTTTCATGCTAATG
>OMNS01079901.1:0-11835 GCA_900303225.1 Laemonema laureysi
CGCCTCTAGGTACCACTGTTTTGCCACTTTGACAATGCTGCCCTCTTCTGTACAATCCGGGTCATTTCTCCAAAACGTTTTAGCAGTTACACTCGGTTCAATGATTCGCGATCGCTTGGTTGCTTTTTCATCGGCAGTAAACAACTGTCCAATTTCTTTCTCAATTTCTAGATCAGTTCAAGCTGTGTTTTCTCTTACCTCTTGACCCAAACTGAGAAGGTCCTGCATGATGGAGTCCAGCTCAGCACTGGCTGAGTCAGGGCTCAGTGCTGCCACCACAGGGGATGGCAGGTCACTGCAGATAGAGAGAGAGACAGAGACAGAGAGAGAGAGAGAGAAATGAAGGGGAAGTTAGCAGCAGCATAGCCAGAAATTACATTGCAGCTGGGCCTGAGTAAAAGTAGCATTCCATAAATAGCTCAACTGTACATTACAAGAAAGAAAGTGTTCTGCTATGCGTTGGCCTGCTGTGTCGTCATACTGACATCCCCTTTTAAAAACCTTGCAACGGACATGTTAACTACCAGGCTACAATTAGCCAGCAAACCAGCAGCCAGTTGGTTTCTGGACTGGAAAATAACCAATGTGGTGCACTGTGGAAACTGTTCAGTCGGCAACGACATTCAAACAGCCAACGTCACAAATGATTTAAAGTGAAAATCACTGTGAGTGGTTGAAATAAATAACAGCCACCGGGCAGGCTTGGAAGACAAGTCATCCTACATCTGGGCGGACACTCCCACTTGTGATGTCACACTGTGTCACAACGATCCCAATTTTAGTCACATGACAATTTTGAAACGGCTTGTGATGGCTAACCACACTCCACACCTGGTGGTAAAATAGGGTATTTAGAGGACAGACTCCCGCCGTGGCGTTGTTACTGCAGTCAAGCAGTATCTTGAGCTCAGCTCAGACAAGCCTGCTGGGGGTTGGAGGACTCACCTTTTTCACCTGCCCCCAGGCCAGGTCCCGCCTGCATTAGTTAACCCTTTACTTGTTGTTGTATTTGAGACCTGTTTTGACCAGAATTTTTCTTATGCGTTATTAGGGGCCCAGCCAGGCCCATCCATCTTCTTTATATCTATCTTTACAATTGACATTTTTTCAACATATATATTGAATCTATAATTATTCATATTCCTAATTTAGGCCCAAATCAATGTGATTTCAATTCAACGGAGCAACAGAAGCGAACCGGATTTAAAAAAAAAGGTTTAGTCTATTCTGCGCCCGACGAAAACGATAAGCGTGTCGTTCCCTTATTAAAAACACAAACACAGCACCAGCGGCCCGCCGTCTTCCAACCTGTACACGTGTGAGGCGGGGGCCGCGTCTGTGTCCTTCGCCAGGCCGCTGGTAGGCTCCATGTAAACGCCATCTCCTGCACTCTGAGAGACACATGCACAGTCACACAGCAGGCACAGACATGCACACATGGCTTTATTGAATCACGAAGAGAGAGAAATGCCTTTACTTCTCTGCGGCCGGAAGCGTGTGCGCCGCTTGTGTTCACCGCGGGCACAGTTTCAGCGAAAGCGGAGTTCACAGTCAACTGCTCCAACAGCAGATCTGGAAACCATCCCGCAAAAAAAAAAAGAACACAAAAGAGTATGAGCGCACAACGCAAACACACGTGTGCCTTTTCTCATTCACTCTCTCCAAAATGATATGATCTCAGGGGGTAATTGTGCGGTTAGGTGGAAGATTAGCAGTTGCTTCTGCAGTTGAGGCCGCTTCCTCAGGAAGTGACAAACACTGGAGTCACACTTGACTTCTCTACTCTAGTAAGTAGAGAGTGAAGAGAAGTAAACCGTTGCACGTACGATTCCCCCACTGCCTCCGTTACACAATCAAGTAAGCATCCAGTTAGGTTACAAACCCCGAAGACGATATTGTTAATCTCGGCGTGAATTCTTTCTCTGGGGGGGGGGGGAAGTTAACAGAATAGTGCGTTACACTACTGTACGGCTTCACTTCTCAGTCTGTAGCCGGGTGAGAGATTCAGATCCACGCGTCTAATTCGGTTATTTCATTTTCAGTTGTGCCCTGAATCTTTTTTTTTTGGTTAAAACAAAAAAAAAGGGGAAATCATGAAGAATGTTTCCCACACGGTCATAAAAACAAGCAGCAATTAACTTAAGTTGGAATGAGGGAACGTAAGTCGATTTTTGTATTTGTTTTTAATGAGAACGCTTTCTTATAAAACAAAATTGCACATCATATACCGTATGTTTTGATACAGATACATGGCTATATATATATATATATATATATATATATATCCAAGTATATACAAGTCAGACGAGAAGAAAGACGAAATGTCTTACCCAGTTCATTCAAGTCCATGTTTGCACCTTGTCACTTTCTCACTGTGAGCCTAAATCATTATCAGCCCGTGTCTCTCTCCATCTGTCTGTCTTTCAGTGTGTCTGTCTCTGGTGGTTAACTACCTACCCATATGCACATGCACACACACACGCACGCACACATACACGCACACGCACACGCACACGCAGACACAGACACACACAGGATGATCTGATAACATGGTCATGTTTTGTATGTATGTATATTAGGGCTGTCAATCGACTCAAATATTTAATTCATGACTAATCACATGTTTCACTACTTTGGATTATAGCAAAACACAAACAGTCATATCGGTGAATGTTGAAAGTGTTGTTTTTTTAAGATATCTTCCACTCGATGTTCGATGAATAGGGAAATAATAGGCAGGAGGTACAGTGCTAAGTATGACGCAGTCCACGTGCACTCTATTTATAGAGCAAATTCAAGCCCATGAAACTTTATATTTTCCACTACTTCAGTATACTCGCTAATGCGTTAATGCATCCAAAAATACTGAGTTAATGTGTTATTATCGTGTTAACTTTATATACTTTACTAATATATATATATACTTTACTAATATAAATATATATACATATATATGCATATACATACATATATACATATATAAATATCCATATACATACATGTATGTGCATATACATATATATTTATATATGTATATATGTGTGTATATATACACATAGATATATGTCTATATGTATATACAGTATATGTGTATATATACACATACATACCTATACACACATATATAGACACACATACATATATACACATATAGATATACACATATATACATACATACACATATACACATATATATAGACACACATATATACATACAAATATATATATATATATATATACATACATACATATATAGACACATATATACATACACACACACACACACACACATATATATATTTATTTATTTTTATTTGTTTTTGTAATATTTTCTGACATTGTTATTTATCTTTACTACATGTGTAATTCCTAAATAAAGTTCTTATCTTACTGTGTGTGTCATGTACGTGTGCAAACCTTTGTGTTCAGCAGAAATCAATTCAGCTCTGTGTAGTTAACGCGCACCACCCTGGTTCGAACCATTGCCATATAATGGGGAGGTTAATTGGTGATTTTGCATTGCATTGAATGTTATACATATTGATAAATAAAATAATTACTTTGACACTAAATTAAAGTTGCAATATTACAAAACACATACATATTTTAAAATGTGGTCTTTATTGTCTGCCGCATTAAGTTCCTAAGTTCACGCTTCGTTCACCTGGTTTTTGGTTCAGTCGGTTTGACCGGAAGAGTGTGTGTTTACAGCTACACCACAGGCTTTGCACCACGTTAGCATTGTGATCTGTCAGTTTCTCCTCCTTGTTGTTTGAATTTGTAAGATACCGTGTGACAAATTGGACGATTTCTTGGAAACATTAAATGTGACTCATCTACAACATTTCCTCCGCTGAAGAGACACCGACCATCATTGCAATGACTTGGTGGCTAACGTAGCGGGGTTAGCCAGCTAAAGCTATTAACTTCTCGGAGCTAAGGTAGATTCCATACAGCTCTAACAGGTAAAACATGCCATTGTACGACACAGGGCGGGCGTATTTGTGACTGTGTCATACTAAACCTCGAGCAGCGTCCACTGTCACTGCTATATGTTGAACGGTCGTCCTTTTCAGCTTGTTGTACCTGGGGTGAGCGACCATGGGCGCAGAGAGCAGTGCTGTGCGGAGTTGCACTCTGGAGGAACCTCTCCTCACTCTGCCCTCTGGGCTCACCATGCACTCTGCACTTCTCCAAGATGGCAAGCCCGCTTCTGTGTTTGTTCACAAGCAGGGAAATGAAGACAAAGTCAACAAAGCTGCGAAAGTAAGGCATCCTGGTAACAATTTATGCGTACGTCATTGCAAGCTAGTGCAAGTTGATCGCAGCTGGCCTAGAAAACGTGTATTTAATATCAAAATGTTTTGTTGTGATTTTCAAAGGCACATTATCTCAATAGGTCATTGAATGGTGTCCTTTATCTTCAACTGCACTTTGATATGAATGATACTGTTTCGTAGTTTAGTCAATATAGTTAGCACTGTATTCACATATCGATCAGCCTACTATGTTGATTCAGTACCTATTCTCTTTTCTTTCAGCACCTGAAGACCCTGAGGCACCCGTGTCTGCTGCGCTTCCTGTCGTGCTCGGTGCAGAACGGCGGCATACACCTGGTGACAGAGCGGGTGCAGCCTCTGGAGCTGCTGCTGGACAGCCTGTCCCCGGAGGAGACCTGTGCCGGCATCTATGACCTCCTGCAGGCCCTCGTCTTCCTCCACGAAAGGGTGAGATGGGTGAAGTGCAAGGCATAGTCATGATAGGAATGAAATGAATCCAGTCCGGAGCCCAGTTGGTACGGTTAGGTATGCGTGATGCTACTTGTTGCTACGAGGTGTCTCCCATTCATCTGCTACCACTGTTTACTGCCCTGCTGGCAACGGGCTATGTTTGTTTTCTACAAGGACCTACCTAGTTGACATTATTCTACAGTCTGACCACTAAGAATGGTCTTTGATTCCCATCTGTGTGTGGTGGGAGTAGTGATGCAAGCATTTGGGAGGTGGGTCCACGACTGGAGCTGCCTGGTGGAGGAGAACGACTGCACTGAGAACATCATTAGAGAACTTTTGTGTTGTTGCAAAAGTCGTATTGTCTTTGTCAGCAAAGACATTGATGGATTGTGCAGCTGTCCACGAGGAATGCTAATGTTCCCAGACGTAAGTGATACTGGGGCTCTAACAACCACTTTCTGTCTCCACTTCACTGCAGTAAAGTTGGTTTCATATTGAATATTACATACTCTACTGATCACTCAGAGCCGCAATCGCTGTAGGTAGTCGTCATTGTTACTGGCTGTGTATATAATGTATCGCCGTTTATAATACTTATATGGCTGTGAAAATGTGCTCAAATCATGCGTCTTTTTTTTCTCTTTTCAATCCGTCCCGAACTGTGCATGTCGTCCTGTACGGTACCGTTTTTGGACGGGAAACGTTACTCCCCTACTGTTTTTCGTCATTTAGCAATTTAGACAATTTTATCCAAAACCGAGGCGTCAATTGTAACGCAACAAGAAGTATATTTTGAGAATCTGCTTTTCTTTGTCTCGTTTTTTTTCTCTAGGGAAAGTCGAGCCACAACAACGTGTGCATGCTGTCCGTGTTTGTCAGCGAGGACGGCCACTGGAAACTGGGAGGAATGGAGACCGTGTGCAAGTTCTCCGAGGCTACTCCCGAGGTAGGAGGTGGAAGCAACACAAAGCCGCGTCATGGCCTCGCCTCGCATCGTTATGTTTTTGCCGTGTCGTGGTCTGTTACGTTTTATGTGAATCGATTGTTATCTTTTTAATATCTTGAATGATGTAGCTTTATGAATGATGCAAAAAATAATAATAATCACACACAGTAATGATCTCCCGATTTTGTCTTGTCATGTTAGTTCCTCGGCAGCATTCAGAACGTGAGAGATGCCAGTTCTATTCCTCCAGAGGAGCGGGTGAGGAGAAATTCTTCCACATGCCGTACCACACGCTTATCTTCGAGAATAGAGCGAGGATATATAAAAAACGCTGGTTTTACAGGTCGAGGGCTTCCAAACACTGCCTGATAAACATGGCCATTCTCGGGACTGTTTCTCCTTTGGCATGATGGTGGAGACGCTGCTCCCCCTTCTGGATGGCTATGGTGAGTCCTGGCTGGCTTGTCCTTTCCTCTCATTGTTGTTGTCCTCTTTAATGGAAGCCAAGGAATCGCGCCCAAAGGATTTTATAAATCCAGCATCCTGTGTGTCCCACATGTGATTTTTTTCCCACCGTTGAATTCGCTGTTGACGTTCAGTGTCAGAGGAGATGTCGGACAGCCTGAAGACGACCTTGCAGACCAGCCTGCTGACCACTGACCCTTCCTCCCGGCCTGCCCTCAGCTCTCTGCTGACCCACGACTTCTTCAGGTTTTGCCTCGTTCCAAACTTTTTTTCTCTGATTCTCTTCTTGCCCTGCCTTCGATGGAACACAACAACGGAAACGTTTTGTAATAACTAAGCGCTTTTTGTTTTTTTTTAGAAATGACTTTCTGGAGGTGATGAACTTTCTGAAGAGTCTCACCCTGAAGACGGAAGAGGAGAAGAATGAGTTTTTTAAGTGAGTCAAGAGTCATACATCAAGTCTCGGTTGACGATGCTTCATCAGCCACTTTTCATGGGAGTTCCATCTGTTGGCCACATTATCCACGGATGATAATTGTGATTGTATTGCTTGTGGTATAGGTTTCTGTTGGACCGGGTCCAGAACCTTCCAGAGGAGCTGATCGCTGCACGACTCGTCCCCAAACTCCTCAACGCCCTGGTATTCGCAGAACCCATGGCTGTCAAAAGCTTCCTGCCTCATCTCCTCAAGCCAAAGATGGGTAAGTAATCCAAATCCCCCCCCCCCCATATTCCTTTTCTACCGAAACAAATACTGCTTATGTCTCCGGCTCATTAGTGCTGGCTAAGGAATTTAAAGAAAAGGCTTTTCTGCCTCATCAATACTGCTTATAATGGCGAAACAGCCCAGTTCGACCCCCTATGGGAAAAAACCCAGTGGTCAGGTAAAATTAGTAGTAGACTTGTCACCTTTTTAACCCCTGGCAAAACATTTATGTCCCCTTCCATACTCCTCATCACCGGCGGTAGATCCCAGCAGCGTGGGGAGCAACGAGGAGTGCCTGCTCTCGGTGTCCCTCTATCGGAAGCACGTGGTGCCCCAGCTCCTCAAGCTCTTCAAGGTCACCGAGGAGCATGTGCGCGTCGTGCTGCTGGCTCACATCCACATCTACGCCGAGTTCTTCCTCCACGACGAACTCAAGAACCACGTCCTACCTCAGGTGACGCGCGGTCGAGACCGTCGAGGGCGCGCTTTTTTTTCCCCGGGCAACGTTTTTTTGCAAACGGCGATGGTTCATCTTGCGTTCTCGTCGTGCAGGTTTTACTCGGAATGAGGGACACCAACGATTATCTGGTCGCTATGACGCTGCAGAGCCTGGCGGTGCTGGTGCCGTTGCTAGGCGCCCAGGTGGTGGTGGGCGGAGAGCGGACCAAGGTGTTTAAGCGCACCACGCCCAACTTCACCAAGTCCACGGAGGTCACTCCTGAAAGTAAGTAATGCCAAGTCAAGTGGACTGCAAGGGGTTGCTAGTTTTAGATGTTTGGTACTGGTCTTCACGCCATTAAAAGAATCACGGCGGCTTCGAGTAAGGCTTTTCAAAACTGTTTTGCTACACTTGAGCACTTCAGCCAAGAAGGTTCTCGACGTTAGCTGTTTGTGTGCGTTGAGTGAAAAGGCCCTTGATAAAGATGTCCTACACAGCTTTTTCATGTATAATCATACCTCCGTTCCATCACATGACATCTGTCGTTTGTTTTTTTTCCTAGCGTCTCCTGTCCATATAGTTGGTGGGCCCCATCCCCAGATTGCACAGCCTTCCAAGGTCTTGAATTTCCTCCCCAAAATGACAGGCGGTGGGATACTTGTCCTAGGAGACTTGAGCAGGTTACACGGTGGTAGAGAGTCCCACAGTGGCTACCCGGAACCAGCCAAGTCAAGTAAGCAGACCCTGGCCCTTTTATCATTGGTGCAAACTTTGGATTCTTGCCAACAAGTTTTCAGAAACTTAATTGTTCCATTCTGTCTTTCAGCCGTCAGTAGAGAAATGTCTCTCCCACTGAACGGCTTCAGCCAAAACAGTGAACTGGAGTCCCCGACGTACAGCCCCGACCAGCCGGAGACCAGGGCCGGCCAGCGCGACGACTGGCCTGACTGGAGTGATGCAGAGGAGGGGGAGAAGAGAGAGACGGGGCAGCCTGTCCAGATTCACATCCAGGCCTCTGAGAGAGACCCTCCAGCCAAGCTGCCTCTCGCGCCCCGCCTTGCGGAAGAGGAGCCGTGGGACGATTTTGAGGACGGAGAACCTGCGTCGGACGTCTCCCCGACAGCTCCGTCACCGGACCCAATCATCCTCACTGCGCCTGCCGGGGGCCAAACCTCCGCACCTTTAAAACAAACTGTCGAAACGCTCAGACTGGGGCCGGGCTCCTCTAAAGCCCTCAAACTGAGCTCATCGCCACAGGTCTCCACGCAGGGCAAGGTCACTTCATCGTGGGACAACGGGTGGAGTGAGGAGGACAAGGACTTTCAGAAATCCCCCCGAAACACTTTGTCTAAATTCAGAACCAAGGGCGCGTCGCCCAGGATAAACGGGGGGTCGGTGGGTGGGCTCGGGGAGGAGTTCACCATCGAGGTGAGAAAGAGGCCGGACAGAGACCCAGAGCTGGACCTGTTTGCGGACATGGTGCCGGACATCAAGATGTCCTCTCCAACTTTGGTGCTGCCCGAGGACGGCGGTTTTACAGACCGCGGACTGTTTACAGGTGGACCCGAAATGTCCATCGACGCGGCCACCACCGCTGCCAAGTTCGCCGCGGCAGAGACGACAGAGGTGAGCGTAGACCGGGGTCAAATGTCTAACCCCTTTGGTCTCGGGACCTTGATGTTAACGTCGTAGCAATTCTAAAAAAGGAAGTTCCAATTCCAAATTGGTATTTGAATCAGAGATGCATTCCTTTCATTTAGTCCCTCCCACTTTGCATTGTTTTGCTAAGTCGTTGCACATGTCTTTCTCTCTCTCTCTCTCTCTCTCTCCACAGACTGAGGCCGAGGGCTGGGGCGATGGAGACGACCTTAACTGGGAGGACAACAGCGTTTGGTAGTGAAACCTGCTCATCCAGAATGACATTATGAAAGATTAACCACTGGAATTTAAAAAACGGGGCGTGTCTTCTACATCTTCATGCAACACACTGCACTAATAAGCCAATCGGTGAAAAGTACTTTAAACAAAAATTTAACAAAAAGGTGTCTAGTCATTATTTGAAATAGTGATGCAGTGCTATCAATGATTAATACCGTTTAGAATCAATACATTTTAGGACGTACGTTCGCGTATGTTGGAAGCCAGTGTCACCATCAGGTTACTTCAACTTTTTGTACTGGAGAAAGAGAGGTGGGGGTGGGTATAACCAGCTAGACTGGGACGGGTATAAGATCACTTATTTTTCTTTATTTTTTTGCCAAATTGTGATTAAAGCTGTCGGATATATGAAGAATCAGTACTTCAAGCTGGGCTAAATGTTGTTTTTTTTCTTCTTCTACTCCCATCTGCTTGGTCTATTGTGCCATAAATGACTTAAATTATGATTAGGATAATCTTGTGAGAAGACCGTAGCTTGTCCGAGGTTTTTTGAAGGGGTGGTAAGATGGCACGACGAATGTTGACTACAGAGATGGATATAATTTATTCGCTTTCTGGATTGCTGGAGAAATAAACTTTATGGTATAGGGTATGAAGCAGTTTATTGTGTTGTCTGTTCTGTGTCTAAAAGTCTTAAACGTTTTTCTTGATCGCATTCTAAATCATTAGATTCATTTATTTCACCGAAAGTTGTGTTGAAACGGATACAAATGTGTTTATTTAAAACACATTTTAAACAAACACATGAAGAGTTTAAAGTGAAACCGCGACGACGCCAAGTGCTCTCCTTAAATAGACGATGGCAAGACGTTTTATTAGACAACCAAAAAAAAATCAATAAATAAAAAAAAATGGTTTAACAGTTACAAGAGGCCGTCCGAGACTCCATAAAAACAAGAGGAAAGACATCCTGTAACCTGAAAGTCAAACTCTTGCACGTATTAACCCAAGAGGTAGGGTAGGGATCCATAGAGGAAGGCTTTACTTGCCTTAACAGGGGGGGGGTGCTGCTGTTAGGTGGAGCTCGGCCCCGGGCTGATCTGAGCTATCAAAGACTGCAGCTCCCGCAGTTTGGCTTCCAGCCACTGTGGTGGGGTGGGGGTGGTGGTGGTGGCGGTGGTGGTGGCGTCCCGGTTGCTGAGAGCCCGCAGGGCCTTCAGAGCGCTCTCGGCCATCTGGACGTAGCGGCCGTACTCCTCCTCCTCTTCCTCCTTCTTCTCCTCCTCCTCCTCCTCCTCCACCTCTCCGCTGGGCTCCTGCCGAGCTCTCTTAGGACGAGGCTGGGAGAGACGCGAGGGGCAGCCTTATGTGAGAAAAGCCTCCACCTCCCCGCTGGGAACATTGTGACATTCAGGCAGACAATCTAAATGTAATAACTGCGGGGAGTCATCTTATTTTAGGCAATAGGAACCACGGCTAAGTGAAGCTTGCCGGGAAGGTGAGGTCATTCGTTTGACTTGGCATGGGGGCGAGACAGACGGTGTGTGGGATTAAAAGAAGAACCGCTCCCCTTATTAGCGTGAGCAGAGCCCGCCGCCCCTGTTGCCGCGTCGCTACGACACAAGGTAGCCAGGCAGGAAGCTAGCCGCAGATGTGCTAAGTAACGTGAGTGTGAAGCGTGGCAGAGAAGGGGTCACACGCCCCCCCCCTGAATAACAAACACCGCTCACCTCTGAGTCAGCGGTTGACCCGCGCGAACCGCCGTCTATTTCCGTCTCCAGTCTCCCATTGTTTTGCTCGATCGCGAGGGACTCCATCTTGAGCCTGTCCAGCCGCCTCTCCCCCGCTTCCTGGGCATTGACAGTCTGGAGAAATAACAAAGAAAATGAGAGTCCCGGGTGATGCCCCTTCTATTGTTGCCGCTCGCTCGGTGGAACGTCACTCACCTTGCTGAGGTAGTTCACCACCTTGGCCCTGGTGTCTTCCACTGACAAGCTGTGGGAGATCACCTCCTCGTGATTTGTGATCTAAAAACACAAGGAAGGCACGCGATGGTCAACAAAACGCAAACACGTGATTAGTCTTTATTATCCAATCACATCGGTCGATTTAGTTCCCCGCCCCCTGCCCCCTCACCTCTGCAAAGTGAGCGAAGGCCTCCAGGGCGTGCAGGTGTAACAACCAGGACCTCTCAGCCAGCAGAGATCCAAACAGACCGCTCAGCCTGGGCAGAATCTGGCTCTGCGGGCCAGAGAAGCACAGGGAAGACGTTAACACCAGAAATGTCTTAAAACAGGGGGGTTTACTCACCCCTTGCTTACACACGATGGTGTTTGTTTTACACTGAGCCAAAGGCAGCCATAATTTATACTGAATTACAGTTCACGCTAGCACCTATTAAGCATTGATCGCTATCATTAATCAGATAAAAAAATCATCAGCCATTTTGCGATGTAGTTCGCGGCAGCATGACAACCAATAAGTGGAGCGCTCTGAAGCCGTTGGTTTTTACCCTCCGCCGTCTGTCTGCCTGTACCTGGTTGTCGTGGGAAACAAACACCTTGCCGAGGGAGGCCAGGAACTCCAGGGCAGCCAGGGCCACTTGGTCCGGACACTTGTGGGAGACCAGCGACGCCACGCACTGCAGAGCCTGAGACACACGGGCAGC
>OMNS01079910.1:0-14539 GCA_900303225.1 Laemonema laureysi
ATATGGAATCATGTGAAGTCATGTGGAAGCACATGCAATCATGTGGAATCATGTGAAATCATGAGGAGGAATCATGAAAACTCACGATGAAGCACGTGCAGTCATGTGATATCCCATAAAACCAAGTGAAATCATGTGAAATCATGTGAAACCAAGTGCGATCATGTGGAATTATGATTCCACATGAATCCAAATATATATATATATATATATATATACAAATATATATACACACACACACACACATATATATACATATATATATACAGTATATATATATATACTTTTCTCTTTTTTTAAGGCTAAAATGGCAGCTTGGGGGGCCCCCTGGTGGCTTTGGAGGCTCTATGCAACCGCATAGTCCACATATGACAAGAAACGGCCCTGCCTGAGATTGACAGGCAAGATGGCTTCCCCAAACCAATCACGGAAGAGATGCCCTGATTGGTCAGAAATGAGCCAGGAGCAGTCTAAAATCTAAATGGTCTCATAAAGAGCCAGGCACAATCAACCAAAAACAGATATTTTCACAGAGCATTTCACTCACTAACAGCTCATGGATGGCTATGTCATTTCTAACCATTTACACTCAAACAATAGCTCTTATCTTACTAATCTTACCTACAGCACCTTAAATGAAAACATTTGCTAGAAAACACATACACACCAGAATGTCAGTGAGTAATCTGTAGTCCTGTATCTCTTTGGGATTCTCTGTGCTGGGCTTGGATATGAGACCAATGGCTACGCCGGCCACAGCAGAGGAGATGGGCACACCTGCAACACAGAGACCCCTTTAATGTTAGGCTCCACCCACTCAGCTTTTTGCCTAATATGACAAGTATACCATAACGATAGCCCTTAAAGAACAGGTCAAACGAACCAACAACATAAATGCTTGTGCGCATATCCACCCTTTCAGTAATTTGTATGCTGTATTTTAGGATTGGCTCCAAGTACCTGCATCCATCAGAGCAAGACTTCCTCCACAAGCTGAGGCCATAGAGGAGGAGCCTGAGAGGGAGACAGCAGATGCTATTTAGTGTAATTTATAGCAGGCAAAACCACATTACTCTACTCAAAAAGGTAAACATGGTCAACAAATGAGGTACAGCGTCTAGTGGGGTAGGAATGATTATGAAACTCCCATGGAACAGGACGCACCGTTTGACTCCAGCACCTCAGCGGTGACTCTGATGGTAAAGGGAAAGTCTTTGGGAATGACTGGTCTTAGAGACTTCTCCGCAAGGGCCCCTGAGAAAAACACACACACAAAGGAACTCTGGTCTTCAGAGAAGAGGTGGACAGGTATTCTATGCGGGTGGAATACATGTAACGTTGAACATATACAAACCATGACCAAGCTCTCTCCGGTTTATACCCCCCATCTTGCCAATCTCATTGGTAGCATATGGAGGGAACTGAAAATAATGGATTTGTGATGTGTTACAGATATGAAATATCTGTAACACAGTAACAAGTCATAACCGTATGTGAGCTTACTTACTTCATAATGGAGCATAAAGTTCTTGTCTTTAATACCACTGTTGCAACAAAATGAACAGGAAACATGACTTTAATTAACCCACAAACATTTAAATTAAGATTTTTTTAATTAACAGTACAACTCTGCAGGACATGAACATATGTATATGTAGATATGTAATGATTTAAATTATTTTTTTTACAATCTGAATAATCCTGATATTGTCAGTCCTTCTAAGATGGTTCTAAAAACATTAGAGAATTAGAATTAGAAAATACCTTAAAGCTGTGGTGATGAGGTCAGTTTTAATACTGGACTCCAGGGAATCGAACGTGACGCTACAGAGAACCTGTTATGTCATTAGGATCATATTCATATGCATGTACATGTATAGGCTTTTGCAGAGACAAATGAAGAGAACGTCTGACACCAAACATGTTTGCTTAGGAATCTATTTGCTAGTTGGAAAGAAAATACATGTTAAATACTGAAACTGCCAGGCGTTGTGTTTACCTGTGTTTGTCCTCTCTGGAACAAAGCGGAGCCATGCAGTGGTTTCAACACATCCACCTCACAGGAGATTTTCCTCAGTGCAGTCAGGTCTCTGCCATCACACCTGATGGCCCAAACACACTTACTGCACATGCTCCAAACCAACTAGCAGGGCACAGCAAGGAGTTGAACTCATTCATTAGTAACAGATAGATAGTAGATAGTAACACAGGAGACGGTGCTCACCTCTTATATTCGTTGAGCACCAGATTGCGGAAAATGCCTTTGCTCACAGTGTTGAAGCATTCTATGGCCTCATAGGGCTCTGCTTGAGGATATTTCACTACAAAGGGGAAGACAACAAGGATATAATGTATTATACTTCTAATACACACATACATTCTGTTGGAAAAGAAAAAAGTTTAGTTTTTCTGAAATCAATGATTCACCTTTCAGTGCATCCTCTGTTTCTAGTCGTATTTTGTTGATTGCATCGTCTCTTGAAATCTTAAATGAAAAGACAGTCAATAATAAGGGAAACAGCACAATAACCGATGGCTGCCATGAAGACTGGAGAGGAAGAGCCATACGAGCGGGTCATTCCGGCTCTGTGTTCCTGACACGTTTCTAACATGATGAGAAGTGATATGCCAAGCAACAAATAAACTGTCATGACATACCTTATCATGGGAGGAGTCTGTGAAAACAGAGTAGATTCTATCTGCGCATAACCTGCACAGAGGAAAATGCTAAACTCATAAACAGGACAGATACTGTGGTGAGGTATCTTACAAAAAGACAACCGCAGCAGTCCATTGTTTAGCAATGCTTTCTAGAATCACATCATACACCCTGCCTGCATTGACATCATAATCCACTTTGTCAACATGAATAGACATTTAAATAAAGCCAATCATACATTATTGTATATCGTTTGTTTACCCAGTCTATTTTGTGCACCTATTCATGAATCATGCTTTGTCTTTTGAAAGGCTTACTGTCGGGCATGCTCCACCATGTCTTCTGGGGCGGAGAACATTTTGATGGGGGTACGCTTGGTGACCTTCTTCTCTCTGCACAGCTGCTGGATGGCCTGTATGATCTGCTGCGTGTGTTTCACGCCAACCTTCACTGCGTGGCAGAAATCCTGTTGCAGCACGTTCTCCGCTGATGCCTCTATCATCACTGATGGTTGAGAGAGACAAAGAGAGAGTAAGAGTGAGAGACTTTGCATCTAGACGTATAAGCAGACAATCGTAGTAGTAAAGACCATCAACAAAATACCTATCCCTATTTAGTGCAATGATGTGTAATGATGACTCACCAATTTGACTGCTGGGAGCTCCAGCCACTATGAGATTGAGAGAACTGGAGGCCATCTCCTTCCTAGTGGGGTTGATTAGGAACTCTCCTTCTACCAAACCCACCCGCACCGCACCTGGCCAAAACACACACACACACGGAATTTTTATTTTTTAATCAAGATAAAATAGATCATAGATAGATAGATAGAAACTTCATTACAAACGAATTCATCCCGAGGGAAATTATTGTGCAAAAGTTGTAGTACAGAGACAGAAATGTAAAGACAATTGTACAAAATTAACCAAAATTAACTCAAATTAAACATAGTGCAAAAGTGCAAGACTAACTAAACAATAAATAAATAATACTATACAATGAGGTAGGTGACACAATGATGCCACAAGTTACTTAGTGCAAAAGTTACATTTGTGGATTGTGGATTGTGGACATCAGGTCTCTGTGTTTCCTATGTCCATCTCACGACCTGAAATCATTACCGGCTTTCACACATAACACGATAGGTTTGCCGACTGACCAAGGAAATAACCACCAATAGCACACATTCCAATAGTCCAAGTTCTGAGGTGTAGTTCATAAATCTGTTTTGCCCCATTAGTGTTCGCGACCGGAGACTTGCAACGAAACTGCTTGCAAAAGAATCACAAGATAACGTTCTGAAACTGGGCAGTTCACGACACTGCAATGAGCAGTGCTTACGCTAATGTTACGCTAGGAGTTGGAAGTTGGCAATGCAGCGGCTCATCCAAAAACAAAACACAATTTCCAGGGACTATATTTCACCTGGAGAAAGACTAAATAAATGATTACGCTGCGATTCTCAGCAACTAGTGACAAACATGTCACACTGTGATGTAAAGCTTATAACATTCTTATATACCTGAACATGCAATGCATTTATCCCGTTCCCCTGTGTGTCCGTCTGTGTTAAACCCTGAAACTTGAGCGCACTTAGAACTGGAGTGGCTTAAGTGAAAAGTGGGTTTGTTCACAACATTACAGTATCGTTGCATACTTTTGCTTTGCTGCAAACAGGAATGCGCACAGACTCGTATTAAGAATTCAAGTTTGGTTAGAAAATGGAAACGCAAACAGTCCAGGAGACCATTCTACAAAAGCTCCTGGACCACAGATAGGGTTGCGATTTGCGGTTCTGTTTAAAAATGTTTGAGAACAACGATGGCCACTGGTATTATTATTATTTTTATCTATTGTTCATTTATCACTTAAATAGTAATGGAAGCAGCCAAATATAACTGTTCATTATAAGAGTGAAATAAACTCTTATTAATCCCTCTATTTAGATTCTGCCTTTGTGGACTGTGCCCCTAAATATTTGGACTTTGGAAAAAAGCTCTGAAATAGAGAGATAACTGCTATTGTTATCTGTTATCTTGTTATGTGTAGACAGAGAGATTAATTTCGTGATAATTGTTCTTATAAGACCCATTTAGAATGTACTCTAGATGTGAGCCTATGGATTTAGAATTCATATTATTCAATATTTGTGGTATGACTCACCAATGGGTCCGTTCCAGGGGATATCAGACAGGGCCAGGGCGGCGGATGCTGTTTGAAATGGGAAGGGTTGGCTTTAGCCAAAAGAGCTGGAGGTCATCAGAAAAATACATAGAAATATAATGTGGCTTCTGACTCACCACCATTTATAGCCAATACATCCGGATCATTAACACCATCCACAGCTAGCAGGTTACACAGAACCTACACACACACACAAAATAGATAATGACCAACTAAAAACAACATATGCTATTAACAAGGTATTACATATGGAAAGTATACACTGACCTGCGTGTCATAGAAGTAACCAGCAGGAAACAGTGGTCTGATGGACCTATCTAAGATACAGAAGACACATAGGACAAGGCTACTATTTCGATAAGGAATAAACCACGACAGGGTGTTATGGGGAAATAATGTACGACGGGGTGGTGATGAGGCCAAGGTGAAGCCAAGGCTCCTTACCACCACCAAAGTACATTATTTTCCAATAACAGGACACCCCGTCTTGGTTTGTTCCTTACAGGAACCATGACGGGCTGTCAAACAATGTATGCTGGGAGTTAGTACCACTGCCAAAGTTTCAAGTGGCTTTTACTCAGTACATTTAAAAATAAGAATCAATTTTTTTTACTCACTATATTTTAAAACAATGTTGGGCACCTGATGAAGAGCCAACATGGAAACAAATCCAAACTAATGCATGTGACCGAAGAACAGAGAGGTGTTTATAACCCACCTATCAGTCTACTGGTGAGGATCTCGTTTTCCGTGACGCCAAGCTCTCGTCTCAGGTGGTTGGTGGGGATGCGACCTGCCGCCGCTGCCTTCTGCCTGTAGTCCACCTGTCGGTTACAGTGATACTCTCGATACTCTCTGCACTGCACACTGGAATTATCTCTCAATGTTCATGGTGCTCACAAACCAAAAAACTATATATAAACACACAAATAAACTTAAATTCCATGCCGTTAACTCTTTATTGAACTGAGGGATTAATTCAAGTAACTGCACAACCACATTACTGAAGCTTGTATACAAGTATGGGAAATATGACAAGATAAAGAATTGTTCATGTGTTCAGAGGACTTACAACAAGAGGCATGAACTGAGATAGCGAGGGTTTGGTCTTGCTGACTGCAGTCACCATCACAGAGGTGTCTCCCAGCTTCAGAAAGACATGGTAGCACGTTATACAAAGGTTTTTAGCATTTACTATTAAAATGCTGTCTGGAGCCCCACAATGCTAGATAACATGTTAGTTGCCAATAGTGTTACGATTTCATTCTGATGAGTCAATAACTTTGAGAAGACATTAATTCACTTCCATTCCTCAGATGGACTTAAACTCCATACAGGCTAGAGTTAAAAAAAACAAGCACTATGTATTACTGGCTGGCTACATACAGTCTATATGGGCTACACACATTATATTGCTGGGGCTTCATTATCATAGTTGGTAGACTGTCATCATAAATACTTCTGTACCTGGACCACAGCAGCTCCATCCGCAAACCTGGCAAACCGCCCAGTGGAGATCTCTAGGTTCCTAAGACAAAAAACAATGTGAGTGTGCTCTACAACACCATCAACTTCGAGCGGTGTACGCAAAACAAACGAAAACACTGATTGTAGTAAATACAGATCAGGTTCATATCAGACACATTTGACTTAACAGCAAGCATTGAAACCTTGACAAGTAGTCTAGTTTACAAGGTTATAGCAATCTACGTTTAGCAACAATAGTTTAATAAACTATTTTGCAGAGCTCCACGTGTGTTCTGATTTATTGTACATTCACATATTCGCATTACGTATTCAATCACGAATCGTGCTAAGCAATGTCAACTCACTTTTTTCCTAAGTTCACTGCCACTTTCCGGAGAGTCACATTACTGTTGTACACACTTTGGTGACACAAGCGGACGTGGGCAAATGACAGCCCAAGCCGTAATAAATACCGCATATCTAAAATAACGACAATGAAACTATGATGGTGCTGTCGGTTGGCTTTAGATTTTATTACTATGCATGGGGGCTTCCATGATAGTTCATCACATGTACGGAAATACGTATTTCAGTAAAGCTTCTTGATTGGACGAGTCGTGTGTAACAGCCAAACTATCCCGTGTCTTCGACATCGTCAGTTCAGCTTCATATGGCAATATTATTAAAAGGGTAGTGAACCAAAGTCGTTATGTTTTTGTTTTAAACGTGTTTATATGTCTTATATGATCGTCAGCATCGTAATGTATTCCATTCTGTCACTGTTGCGAAAATAAGACAAAACTAAACAGAACTGAAAACAAAACAGAAAAAAACAGGAGTAAAGTCCTATGTTTGTATCTCTGCCTATCAGTTTGTAAACGCGCCACTCTGCTCCGAACGCAGACGGCTTATTTTCGTGACGTCACGACGAAGGGACACAGACCGAGAGTTAAGCTTCTCGGAAGCATAACGCCACGGTGTGTGTAGATGTGTGGAGCTCCGTATGGGCAGCGGTTGATTTTGATGTCCGCGTCCGAGAGATGGTTAAGCCCTGCTCACAGTTTGGTGGCAACAGCGGTGAACTTCGGGAGCAAGCTCTTGGTCTATTTTGACGAGTGTTGACGAAAATGAAGTCGTGGATGACACGATTGACGATGAGGATTACGTGTTTGTGCAAAGTCATGATTCAGATGGATCAGAAACTGCAAAAGAACCCCCCCGCCCCCTCGTGCTGACCAAATAAAAATATATTAATTTATTACGATTTTACACGCGAGCGCCAAAAGCGGAACTAATGCGACGCAAGGTTCTACACGGACAAATTAGAGCGGCGCATCCAAACACTAGCGTGCCGGGTGTGGTGCTGCTCGGTGAATGAGAGCTCAGCTATGTTGATATGATTTTGATGATTTAGGGCATGAGCTCCATCAATTTTGGAGAGTTGTGTTGTTTGTACTTGTACAAAATAAATGTTTATATGATTTTAAAGTAAAATAAAGTTTATAATCTTTAAATAGCATTTGTTGCCATTTTTAATGTGCCCCTCTGGTTAAACACTGGCCCCTCCTTGGCCTCCCTAGTAAAATGTGTCTAGAGTCGCCACTGCGGATTAAGTTATTGAAAAATATCAAAATATAACAAAAATATGTTGTCTTATTTCATTAAAGTGTTTTGAAACGGTTACATGCAGTATTATTTCAATTTATAGCTCAGTATGTGTTAGATAGGTAACGGGTCGCAAACGACCCGACGTATGTAGGACTGTTTGGCGAAACACCCATGTCCCATGTCTTTTAAAGTTTATCACAACCTTTCCCATGTGGGTGGATCTCTTCACGTAAGCGTGCAAGATTGTTTCACATGACTGACTTTCTGATTGGGTGAAACAGTTGGCTCCTTCCTAGGACTAACATATTCAGACTGTTGCAGAGGGTGCTGCAATCCCAGAATTCATGACAATTATACTCAGTAAAACAGTTCTTAGTAAAGCACTAGTAAAACACTCGTCTGCCCACACTCTCAACGTTGTTTTCTGGATGATCTCAGCAGGTTTTTCACAATGATATCTTCTAGACCGGTGTGCCTCATGCATCTCCATGTACGACTTCCTAACAACAAAAAAAGAATCCTATATTTATGTGGCAGCCGTCCTTAGCATTCCAGTCTTAAATCTTACATTTATGTTGTCCTAGGCTGCCCAGGCTGGAGATGTTTTTCCTCTGGTAGGCAATAATGGAGGCTTGTTTTGCACCTGCACCAAGATCCTGCAAACGTACAACTATTCCCCACTGATAACACCATATAGTTATAGCATTATATAACATTTTAGATTAACTGGTTCATATCCTAGTTATTATTTGTTATCATTATTTATATCATCATCGCCATGATAAAAGCATAGACTCCGGTAACAGCAGAGGAGGAATGACTTTGCATCTATGTGCATAATGACTGGTGTACTAGCAGATTCTGTTGTCCACAGGACAGGTGCGGCGCATGGGAATGCTGATGCATTTACTGTCCTTGGGCATTACTGTCTTTGTTCTGCGACATCCAAACCAATGATGCATTTATCTTTGCCTTATGTAATTTAATGACAAATCTGTTGTCAAAGCTCAAGTTGCTTGGGAGAAATAAATGAATGTTGAGCTTTCAGACGACTGGTGGGCAATTAAAAGGGTAAGCTCTACTACTTAATGTGCACGACGTCTCATACAGTTTAAGGTCCTTCATAGGATCCACTATTCCAAAGCCAAATTAGCAGAAATATCCTCAAATGTGAATATCAGATGTGACCTGTGTAGCCACGCCCCTACCGACCTTAGCCAAATGTTTTATGTTTAACCCTAACCCAAAATTACAAACATTTTGGGGCATCATTTTGTATCTGACATTCTAAAAATGTATCTGCAGCCATGTCCCTTGATTGCCATCTTTGGGGTCCCTGTAGACATGCCAAATGTACGTGACAAACAGGCAGATGTAATTGCATTTTCTTCCCTCCTGGCATAAAGGAGGATTCTACTTTCAAGAAAATCATCTAGCCCTCCATTAGCGTCTTCCTGGTTGGGGGACATGGGGCAACCCTTAATATCACTAATCAATAATCAGCCATAACTATCTTACTTCTCTTACTAGTATAGTGTCCGAAAGGATTTATATATTATTTATTTATTTATTTTTATTTATTTATTTTGTCCTTTTTTTAGTCCATGTCATTTTGTTTTCTTACTTACCACTAGTTTGTTGTCTCTATAATGGCTTTTTTGAACATCCATTAAGTTTTAAAGACACACATCAAAGCCAGCCTCCCTCCAACCCTCGACCTACATAATTTGCCTACAGAGCAGATAGGTCCACGGAATACACCATGGCCATTGTTCTCCAGAGTTACTTAGAATATCGGGAGCTACAGTATGTAAGGATACTCTATACTATTCATGCATTCAATACAAGTCGGCAGACTATCTGACTTAGACCTCCCCCTTCCCACCTGGGCATGGACAAAGAACTTCATCACTAACTGCCCATGAATTGTTAAAATTGGCCCCTACCTCTCCTCCATCCTCACGCTCAGCACCGGTTTACTGTGTCTCAGTGTGGTACACCGGCTGCTCAGCAACAGACAGGAGAGCTCTTCAGAGGGCCATCAACACCGCATAGAAAATAATCGGCTACCCTCTGCCCTCCCTTGAAGACATCTCCAGCTCCCACTGCTTCTGCAGAGCCAAAAACATTCTTAAGGACTCTTCTCATCCTGGTCAGCACCTGTTTGACCTGTTGCCCTTTGGCAGGCACCACAGGACCACCAGACTTAAGAACAGTTTCTTTCCCTGCACCATAAGCACACTAAATTCAAAGAAGCAGTGATGACCCCTCACATATTGATGTTGACTGTCTTTCTAAGGCAACCCTATGGGACCTAGTGGAATAATTATATTCTAGTGCAGCAATTACATTCATACTGGTACAGTAATTATTTATTTTAGTGCAGTATATACGTTTATTCTGATCTTGGTGGATGAAGGACTGGACTGATGGACAAGAAACCTCCTCCTCCTGGGCCAAGAAGGGTGCGAGTCCAGTGGCTGAGCTGGTCAGCATATTGTGGGCATACTCCACCCACAGAAGTTGATGGGACCAAGAGGAGGAATTCTGAGCGACCATACACCGCAGGGCCGTCTCCATCTCCTGGTTATTTTGCTTCGTTTGGCCATTGGACTGGGGATGAAAGCCAGAAGATAAACTGACTGTGGCCCCCAGCAATTTGCAGATCTCACTCCAGAAGACTGCGGTCCAAGGTCAGAGACCACATCCACGGGCAGACCATGGAGCCGGAACACATGCTAGAGGATAGTCATGGTGGTCTCCTTGGAAGATGGGAGCTTTGGAAGGGGGACAAAGTGTGCCATTTTACTGAACTACCACCCATCTACCATGGTGGTGTTATTGTCTAACGGTGGCAGGCCGGTGACAAAGTCCAGGGAAATGTGGTACCAAGGGCAATGAGGCACTGGCAGAAGCTGCAGAAGTCCAGCAGGGGCTTGATGAGACCAATGTCCACCAGAAATGGTGTTGGACAACGTCCTTTGTCCTCTGGATGCTGGGGTGACAGGAGAGGTGGGAGTCCACTTGAGGACCTCCCCCCTCAGAGCCCAGGGAATGGCCAGACAGCATGTCTAGTTTGATGTTGCGGGAACCAGGACAATAGGAGAGGGTGAAGTTCAACCTCATAAGGAGAAGAGGGAATACAGCCCAACTGCATCGACTTGGCCCCTGCAGGTGACTGAATGGCTGGTCTGGCAGGGCTGGCAGTTGCGGAGGCTGCTCGGGGTTGGACCCCATCGAGCATAGCCGGACACCAACTCATCCTTGACATAGTCCGAAAGTCAATGCTAGAAAAGCATTGCATAAAGCCGTCATATTCCAATTACTCAGGTGGGCCTGAGTACGAAAGTCAATTGCGTAGTCAGCCACAGTCCAAATCCCCTGACACAGGTGAAAGAGCCCAAGCCCAGCATCGAAGCTCTCAGCCCCCATGCTGGAAACCTTGCGTAGCAAGGAAAAAGCCCAAAAGGAAAAACAGGCAGGGTCCCATTCAGCTGTTCTCCACAGCTATGCTCTACCAGTCAGATGGTTGATCGCGAAGGCCACCCTCGTCCCCTCGGTGGCGAAGGTACGAGGCTGCAGAGCAAGCAGGATCGAATAGACCCAAATGCAACACACAATTCAAAAGGTACAGTTTGTTGTCCCCTTTTATTGTCACCACAGGCAGAGGTACAGGCAGGCAAGAAACAACATTACAAAGTCTCGGGGGTTGGGTACAGAAGGTAGGGTCATATTCAGGGGAACAGGCAAAGAGGGAGAATCAAAGACAGGCTGGGTCGTTTACTGTGTATCAGGCAAAGCGGGATAATCAGAGACGGGCTGGGTCAGTTTCCAGGGATCAGGCAAAGAGGAAGAATCAGGGAGAGGCTGGGTCATTTACCAGAGAACAGGCAACAAGGGAGAATCGAGGACGGGCTGAGTTGGCAACCGGGGATCGGGTGATGAGGGATAATCAAAGACAGACTGGGTTGTTTACTGAGGAACAGGCTGAGTCAGCAACAGGAGATCCAAACGGTAAGTGTGGGAGAGTCTTGCATGCATAAACCAAAGAACGGATAAGCCAAACAGGACAAGTCAGTCCTGTTTGGAAAGACAGTGGCTCTGCTACATGGCGATGGGTGGCTCTGAGTCAGGGTGATAAATGCTTCTAACTATGTCTTTCCCTTCATGGCATGAGAGGACTTTTACCTTGATGGTTCTGGTATGACTGAAAACTAACCTGAAGCTTAGCAGCAGCACTTGTAGAGAAACACAGACTTACTCACTGATCACCACAGTGACTTTACTCTGACTGATGACCAGTTTGACCTGTTCCAGTTTACTTGGCGAACCTACTCGACATGACAGCCGACGGTAGGACTTGAGACATGACTGTTCCAGCACACTGGTGTCCAGTGGTGTTTTACATGACTTGTGACTTGACGTTCCTATGACGTGATGGCTAATTGTAAGAAGAAGCTTGTCCTTCTCATAGCCAAGTCCAACTTTTCCAGACATAAGATGAACTGTGGAAAGCAACTGGCTGTGTCCACCATATCCAGTATCAGTGACGAGAAGCCCTTTCTGTTGCCCTACCGATGTCTCTCACCTAATCAATATGAGAAGCTGAAGGAAGTGTGAAATAGTGGAGCGTGAAATCAACAGGAAGTTTTGCTGTGAGTTCGCCTCACCGCTTGTCCTGATCTGGAAGAAGGAGACCTGGGGACCTGAGACTATGCACCGATTTCCGTTGGCTGAATGCTCAAACCATCAAAGATGCTCATTCACTTCCTCATTAGGCAGATGCCCTGGCTGCTTTTGGTGGCAATGCCTTTTTCTCAACCATGGACTTGACATCACGTTATTACAATGTGTAGGTGCATGAAGATGACAAAATGTCAACTGCTTTTACATCTCTGGTCGGTTTGTATGAATACAACATATGCCACAAGGTTTGTGTAATAGCCCTGCCACCTTTATGCGGATGATGTTGAAATTGATGATGACATTTCTCAGCCTTCTATGTTTATGCCCCCATGAGGATCTGGCAATGCAACAGCTGAGCATGGTCTTTCAGTGTCTAAAGACTCACAATCGGAAGTTGACCCTGAAGAGGTCTGTGAAGTTTTTGGGTCATGTGATTGTTGGAAAGAGTCTTGTTGACCCATCCCGACTTTGACAAACCCTTCCTGTTCTCGGTTGATTTGTCAAGCAATGGACTAGGTACTGTTCTGTCAGAGGTCCAGGAAGGAGACTTCACTGCAAGGCATATAGCTTGAGAATGTTTTGTTCAGCCTAGTCACTACACTACACACTTCACCGCTTGACCAGGGTTCCATACGAAGAGCTGTTCACTGAGGCTAATGCTGTTTGTACAGAGTGCAGGATGTATTTTACTGGTCCACCAATCCCTTTGACAGTATGCAACTCAGATGAGGTTGCTGGGAACTGCCAGTCCACTGTTAGCACTTGTCAAGTCAAGAGGTCTCTGCCATTCTTAGCACACAGAAATGCCTAAATGATGAGGTGTGCTCTGCTGCTGTCACAGCTCCCTCAGGTTATCATGCCTTCTGAACAGTCTGGTGTTGAGGTGCTGTCTCACGACCAACTGATAGCGAAGTAACGTGATGATGACCTGATATGCAGGATGACCTTCTTCGTGGCAAGGGGAGGAAACCATCCAGGAGATACATGAGCATGTTGAGATTCTGTGTATCTTCAAGAGCTGGGATAGATTGACCACCACAATAGGTGTTTTGCATCGTGTTGCTAAGAAAATTGCAATAAAGAGAAACACGTATATCTCTGTGTACTTCTCGCCTCCTTGAGAGCGAAAGTGATCATTAGGGGCAACAGAGAAGAACAGAGATTTTTTTCTGGCATGGTCTGCAAGAAGACGTATGAAAGAGTATGTACATTTGTAAAGCTGCAGACAGTGTGTTGTGAACAAGTGTCCCAAGCTGGGGGCGAGAGCTCCACTGGAAAACATGATCACAACTGAGCCCCTCCAACTTGTGGCCATTGACTTTTGGTCAGCAGAGGATTCTGTGAACCAGTCCTTGGATGTGCTTGTTGTGACTGAACACTTGGCAAGTTGGCCCATGCCCATGTCTGAATCAATTTCCAACATCTGTGGCTCACCAGTTGTGGAATGATTACTTTTGTGTTTATGGTCTGCCCCACTTTATTCACTCTTATCAAGGAGGCAATTTTGAGAACACTCTGATTGCAGAGTTGCTGAGTGTTGCAGGCGTGTATAAGTTTCATATGACACCTTACCACCTTATGGAGAATTGTTCATGTGAGATGATGACCTGCACGCTGGGGTACATGGGGCTCTGCGAGAGTAGAGATCACCCCAAGTACTTGCTCACATTCAACTGTACATGAGACCCCATTCCCGATTGCCCCATTTCTTCTTTTGTTTGGGAGGACACCAAGGCTGCCTGTTGATGGTCTTTGGCTCTGTCCTGGAGAACCCTGAAGTCATCGACTAATACCAGTATGCCTATGTCCTTGAGGAGAGACCTCAGAGAAGCTGTCGATAGCACTCAAGCATGTGCTGTGAAGCAGCTCAAGAGGCATGCTGACTTGTATAACAGAAATGTCAGAGGAGTGCCTGTCAAAGTTGATGATTGTGCA
>OMNS01079911.1:0-12175 GCA_900303225.1 Laemonema laureysi
TTGCGTGGATGTGAATACCTTTTGAGGCTGCCAGCAGCTTTAATTTATTATTACTTTTGTCCGTTTCAAGTTATTTCAATGACCATTGTGGGTTTTTCTTTCTTTAACAGAAGGGTACCAACAATTTTGTCCACGTGTGTATATAATGAAGTAAAATGCATTTCTTTATCCCAACACCACACATATATATCTAGGAGGAATATCTAGGAGAGAAGAAATTTCACAAACTGACATCCTATTACAGTACCACGTTCGAATTCAGTGAGCTCTTTAGAACCATCCATTCGATCACAAATGTTTGTAAAGGCAGACTGCATGGCTAGGTGCTTGATTTTATACACCTGTGGCAATGGGACTCAATGAAACACCTGAATTCAATGATTAAGAGGAGTAGCCCAATACTTTTGTCCATAAAGTGTGTCTGTTTCTCCCCCAAAAAATACAATATAAGTAACTACTAGTACTTAAAATGTATCCTATCCTTATCCTATCCCTTAGCCTATTATTGTGATTAACTCAATTCCATTTTTAGATTGACAGATTTTTATTGTTTCAATTAACATTGATTGCATCATGGCGAGAAGAATGTCGAAAGAAGCTCAAAAAAAGATGAAGAACAGTGAACACTCTGGAACATGTGCACATTCGGCAAAGTGGTACATTGAAAATATGAGGTATTTTGTAGTCACACACGTCTTAAAAGAAAATATTCAAAAAGTAAAAAATCAGTTTCACCACCCAGACTGCTTTGGATTAATGCAGTGAAGTGACCAGAAGTGGCTGGCTGTGACTTTCTATTACTTTTTTTTAATGCTGATTGGGAGGCCTACACCACTATCTTCCTTGTTTTATAAAGAAAAAACACTTGGTTGTCATTAAATATTTTTAAACTATAGTAACATTTATAAATAACAAGAATTAAGTATTTGGAAACAGACAGCAATCAAATAAAAAAATCTCACAAATAGGACATCGAAAAAAAAAGGAATGGTTTCCAAAGTAAAAATATGTACATAACGTTCTATCAGTAGCGAGCAGTCCATATAAGCTATGAATGCAGCGCATGCCCAGGTGTTTTGAAAGACAGAATCTTTCGTGAAATTAATTTCCGATGTTATTTTTTACATTAACAAACATTATTTGTGTTAAAACATTACATTTGTTGTTTTTCCTCCAATTTATTTCCTAAATTTTATTTCAAACGTCAATGACTACAGTTGTGCCACCGAGTTTCGATCTCCATGTTAATCTACAATGAAAAAAGTTGGACCAACTTAATTGAATTACTTCAATTGGTGTCACGCAAATTAAAAAAAAATTCGAATCAATCAAGTTAGACACAATACAACACAATTGCATTTAGTCAGATGTACTTAATTTGATTGCTTTCAAATCAACGGTTTGCATTAATCCAACTTTTTAATTAATTAATTCATTCATTCATTCATTAATTAATTAAGTCACCTTAACATTTCTGATTGTTTTCAACTCAATTATTTGCTTTAACCAAAAGTAAAATACTATTCCTTTTCAATCTAATAGTATGGTTTCAGGTAAAGTAATTTTTGGAGTAACCTTAATGTGACATTTTTGTTTTGCTAAATATAATTTCTATTTCTTTACAATTACAATTTTAAGTTGGTTGAAAGAAAAATCTGACTCAAATCTGATGTTTTTTTTAAACTTTATTATATAAATGTAAAAAAGTCACCAACATGGCTTTTGGACCAACACAAATATGTACAGAATGCATAACAGTTGTTAACAAATGTTACTGCTTAAATATGAATTTAACAAGTTGTCAACTAAGTGCAAAGTAGTGCAACAAAGTATTATACAAATACGCATAATATCCATAACAGTCTCAATACATAGTATTATCACACCAGTAGAAAACTGCATAACAGAGTTGAGCGATGAGGCAAAACCTTCACACAGAAACCCCTTTAAGCAGCCAAAGCCAGTGAATATTATACAGTTGAACAGTGTAATCAAACAATGGAGATGAAAAAATATGAAAGGCATTATTAATTATTTTTTAGCTTTAAATCAGCTAAAACAAATCAGACAGCCATAGTATGTAATGCAAGTTAGCCAACTATTAACCCAGCTTCTGCTAGAAAGCAACAACAAAACTCCTGTTGCAAGAATCAGTGTAAATGCATTTAATCATTGTGGTTTGAGGAATATTTGTTGTCTCTCGATTGTCTCTTGGAGCATGCAAAGGCCCACCATCGGAAAGAGGCAAAAATTTTACATGCACCATGTTCAAACACCATTGTGCTTCCACAACATGGTGCTAGGCCATTTTTTGATGCAGAGGAGCAATACATCGTAGAGTGTCGTTACTGCGAGCTTTGAAGTCTGCCATACAGATTTTGGACTTTGGGGGACGTCTTGTGCTGCTCAAGCTGCATGGTGATTTTCTGGAGCACTTCAAAAGTGAAATGGAGGGGTTTTGGATAAGCTACGTTGAGTGCATACATCAAAACCTAGAATCTGGGCACAAGCTGAGGCAACTGAAGTCAGTTCATGCAACACCTCCATGCCCTCGATGAGGATGCCAATGTCTTCAGGTGGGTCCTGCAGTCCTTCCCCCTCCTTCCAAATGACAAACCCTGCCATGGTGAGCTGCTCCAGGTCCCTCCGAGCACCATCTGCTCTCGAGTTCTACAGAAGGGTACATGACAAAAACACAAAAATATCAATGGCATGACTTCACACTGTTATGCAGCAACTATGCACTAGGTATGGGGCAGGAATATCACTGGCCTCAGTGCTACTCTGTGATAACTCACTAATTATTCTGATGCCTCATCTTGATCAGAATACAAAAATAATATATATACAATATATATACAACCACCATTTATGAAAGAATATTGCTATACAATTATTGAAGACAATGGCTACAAAATCATAATGACTACATTTCACTGAATAATGCCAAAAGAGATCACACTATGGATTTGGTACAGGTTCAACCGTAAACCTCATGATTGGCCAAGTCTCGTATCAAGACGGGGTCAAGGTGAAGTTCAAAAGATATTTGTGTTGATATTTCAATGTTAAGAAGAAATTTAAGGATACATTGTGTCTTGATTTTCGGTTTGTTGTTTTGTTCATTTAGTCACAATGTGGCAGTTTTTGGTTGATGTGCCAATGTGTGTGTTATGTGCCGGACTATTTCTTGGCTTTGTGTCACCACACACCACAACAAGCAGAGAGGTGTATCAATCTGACCATCTAACTGTAAGCAAGAAAGAGAAGATTTCCCAAAATGGCCAAATACTCCTTTAAACTTGCAATTCCATATGTATTTGATCAAATATGTTGTGTATTGTTGCTAGGCATTACAATATGTCCAATATGGCCAGGATTACAAATCTAACATGTAATCAAATCAACCAGGCTCCAGGTGTTATGGTTATTATTACAGTTGAGAAAATCTCCCTTTTACAGCATTACTATAATAAGATAACATTTTTATGTGCATCCCTTTGACAAGATGTGCTGACATGCAAATTAGATATTCCTTGATCAGGTCATCTGCATCTTCTCCCAGGAAGATGATGAGGGCTTTCAGGACACACACACAGAGCCGGCTTTACTTCCTTAGGAGACTGCAAAGTCTGCAGTAAGCTCCTATGGATGTTTTATCAGTCTGTTGTTGCCAGTGTGCTCTCCTATGCTGTGGTGTGCTGGGGAGGCAGCGCTAGGAAGAAGGATACTGGGCGACTGGACAGGCTGGTGAGCAAAGCTAACTCTGTTGTTGACATGGAGCTGGAGTGCATCACTTCAATTGCAGAAAAAAGGACACTGAGCAGAATGCTGGCCATTCTGGATAATGACCACAACCCACTCTACAATACATTCAGCAAACAGAGGAGCATTTTCAGCAGCAGACTTCTGTCAATCCCCTGCAAAACGGACAGGCTAAGGAGGTCCTTTGTCCCCTTGGCCATTCAGCTGTTCACAAACACCACACAAAAAGGGAAGAGAGATATGGACTTCTCAGCGCAACTCTCTCTCTATCACTCTCTACTGGTGACAGACTATTTACCCCCCACCGGGACTTATACCTATATCTCCAATTCATTCTAGCCATCTGTTGTATAATGTCCTGATACTGTATATTATCATACCTCTTAAGTATAATTCTGTCATGCAACTCATGTTCCTACTCTATTTATATTCCTTTCATATTTAACAGATAATATTTTGCACTATTTATGTCATTGCACTGTTTACTTTGCACTAGCACCACTGCATATACTTCTCCACCATAGCACCTTACCATGGTCAATGTATCAACAAATCTATCTTTTTCAGGCCTAATCACTCCACATGCTCTGTACTCCTTACCCCTATTTTTATGTACCTGTGAGTGTTTAAATTGCTTTTATGTGTGTGAGATACATGTGTATCTACTGGATGCCTAAAACGTCCCTCTGGGATGAATAAAGAATCTATCTATCTATCTATCTATCACACTCCCTCCAAAGATTAATGTCCACAGTCTAGGACAACATAATACTGATTAATTAAGTTTCCAAATCTCAGACTCAGACTAATCTCAGTATCTATAAAGGGTACAGATATACTGTGACAGCCCTCTTCGCTACCAAAGGTCATCTTTGATGAAAAAGATCTACCTGGTCCAAAGTGTCCATGATGTCAGCTGTCTTTTGGCGTGTTGCTTCTCCTTTGGCATGGATGACTCTTATCAGCTGACTTGAGTGCATGTCTAACTGGGCCATGCACACACAAGAGGAACGGCCATGAGCCTCTGGAACTCTGCATTGATCGAAAACAAAAAACGAATTACAGTGAATATGATATCCTGAATGAAAGGAAATGCAACTGGCCTCAGCCTGTATACAATCTCAGTTTTAACAAAGTAACCACTGAAGCATGCCTACACAATGGCCAAAATGTCATTACACAAAAAGTATAACAAACTGAAAATGTAAATTCTGTCAGTAAGCGCAGTTACACTTCATCTCAACAATACCAGATTAGGGCCAATTCACTTCGATCATTTCAGTTCCATTATTACCATGTTTTGGCCTCTTCACTTTATTGGCAGGGAAAGGATCTGTAGTAACTTTCGATTTTAGGGAGTTTACCGACAGCTCTGGACACCCCTGCAATTTCAGCTGAGTCCTGTAGTTTCCATTCTTGTACTTCAGTCACTGTTTCCAACAGTAGCAGCCATTGAATGAGCCAAGTTCTTTCAAACAAGGGTGCTTTTTGCAACTGTGCAGAAATGTGCA
This sequence comes from Laemonema laureysi, assembly GCA_900303225.1. Lineage (NCBI taxonomy): Eukaryota > Metazoa > Chordata > Actinopteri > Gadiformes > Moridae > Laemonema > Laemonema laureysi. Next base: position 5,277 of record OMNS01079911.1, read on the forward strand.
TCCTCTGGGTAGGCTTTGTATTTGTAAATTTCTTCGGCTAGTCTATTCAGGATATCAGACTTCATTCTGGAACTTGACAGTCAACATTTTGTGGCTCACATGGTACTCAGAATTCCCGTTCGCTAGCTGCAGCTCTGTATCATATGAAAATCGGGGAAGTCCTCTGGCCACTGTTTTGTTCAAGATGATACAGACTTGGGAGATGAGAGGATTATTATGTCATTTGATGCCAAAGAAATACAGTCATCAGACTCAAGTGAAAGAGAATGAGATTATGTGATCTTAGTGACACTGATCAAAGGTGGATTTGTTTGCTGTTGGATCACCTTGATTGTCCCCAAATCCTCAAGTTTAGTGGCAGAATTCAGATTGAAGAAGCCATTGCCAAAATCTTGGTCTATTGCAGTCTGTGTATGACCTTTGTGTTAAAGGACAACCTCCTTTAACACAAAGGTAGTAATCTTGCTGAGAAGGTCATAGTCAGTTTTTCAATGTTGCTCTCCCCCAAAATCACCATCAGTCTAGCAGGTGTCAAACGACCCATGGCAGTCTGAGAAGAGAGCACAAGCACATTAATTAAGGTTCAACATGTGAGGCAAATCCCCTCTAGGTGTACTATTGACTAATTTCTAATTGGGCTGTATACTTCACTGAAGTAGGATAAGATGAGGGAGAATTTACTGCCGGGTTGTTATATTAGACTACATTAGTTTTTGTTAAGTGGCCTTAATAAACTGGCAACTGGGTGTAGATATTAAATGATAAAATAGGTTTCAGCAACTGTAGGAAAGACACATTGAAAATAATTCCTTATTATTCACATTGTTATTATATTGTTATTTCTCATTTTAGAAGTGCATTATCCTACTTCAGTGAATCACCTGCACTTCACCTTTACTGTTTAATTAATTACTTTAATTCCTTTTTTGTTTTTTTTTCACTTCAGAACACACTGTCCTGTAGACAAAGCCACATTAAAACCGTGTCAATAGCACTGTAGCACTGCATTCTACAAGTTTACCTTAGGGAGTCCAATGAGTTGTGTCCAGGCCTGAGGTAACCACCACCAGTCAGGATAAAAGAAAATTAAGAATCCATTATTTGAAAAAAAGAAGGGGGAAAAAAGGTAGAGGACATTTCTATTCATTGTTAAACTTGACTGTCATGGCTGATTACCCCAAACTTGGAAACTGTTTAAGGACCAAACTGACACAGCTGCTTATTAGCACACTGACACAGCAATACTGAGCTGGGTGACATTTTAACCACAGAACAACTTATGACGACAACTTGGTGTTGTCTTTAGAATTAGAGCGGCGGGAAATTCACAAAAAAAGCACAACAGAAAAAATAAATAAATACACCTTCCACATCACCGTGGCTGGCACAGCAGTAGGGCACTATAGCGATGTTAATAGCAGCTATCACTGGGCTATTAATATTACTGGAAGTTTTACACATCAATGGTTTGAACATTAACAAAACTTTTTAAAATAAAATAATCAGCTAACGCTAAATGCATTAAAAATGTTATGCCAACTTAAAACTTGCTAATGGTTAACATGACTTAACAATAGCTGGTTTGGTCAGTTTACTCCAAAAAATACTTAAACAACATTTTACCATTTTATATCTGACATTAATTGTATATAAAAATATAATTTTGTATAGCATTAGACTTACGTTCTTTCAAAGTCACCGTGACAAGAGAAAATGGCGCCTGAACTGCAGGTGGAGAAATCTGGAAAAGACGCGGACGTAATGACGTCTGACGCACGATGCGAAGGGAGACCTAATTGACACACTTTCACTGAAATAAGAATATGGAATAATAAGGGAATAAAGTATAAAGTAAACCCTAAAATTTATATAATCCACAAAAGTACACTGCCATCTCTAAAGCAGAAACCTGAATTAGACTTGTTCAAAACATTACATTCCTTCAACTATTACCCAAATACGCTCACGCATGTCATCTCCTGCTTCGTGAGGGAGGGGGGAGTGGGGTGCTCAAAGCACTGAAAGTGTGTTGGGAGAAAAGCTGAATTTGTCTCAGCTTTTAGATCACGTGACACAATGCAACAATACCCCCCTAGTGACTCAGCTAAGTTACACATTTCCTAGGATACTACCGCTTCACGCACCCGGAGACCGTCATACCAACTCAATTAAACATCACATTATTCAATTAGAGCGGTTATATAATCCTAAATAGTATATTCTGTTTGGTTGAAGGAAGTGTTTTCAACACACAAGTAGGAAAAAGCCAATGCATGCGCTATTGAAAAGCGCAACGTTACATAGCCTATACTACAGTCTAGATTACTAGAAATTTACATTTAAGAGAGAGGTTGTCGTGGGTTGGGTGAGTGTGTGGCATATCTTCATCAATCTTGTTCTATTGGTATTTGTGAATATTTCCTGCCATGTTTGATATGTTGCTTGGGCGACGTATGGCACTCACGTGTAGCAAAGATGGACAGAGACATTGTTCTCATAACTTTGAGTTCAATTTGTCCACCTCCTGTTTAGCCCTTTAGCCGCTAACCAAATAGATGTTGGAGGGGCCGTTTTAGGTCAATGTACATTGGACTATACTCCATCAAAGTATCCCATCCCAAAAAGATAAAATGTAAGAAATAAATAAATAAAAAATCTCTGTGCTTCAATTCTCAATGGCGAAACATGTCAACTGGTCACTTTCACTCAAAAATGATGACACCATTCTTTGTACATTGATAGTTTTCTGATGCACTGTGTTGACTCGACACACACGGTGACCCATTGTTAGTGGAGCCCTGGTATGACGTGGTCACTCACAGAATCTCCTTTTCCACTTCGAATTTTCCATTTTTTATTTTTAATCAAGGTTGTTACACCTCTAATAATGAGGTTGAGGTCGCATTTACAAATGTCAATGTTAATCTTTGTTCATATGACGTTTATTAGTTCCAGTTGTTTTCGGGCAGCCTCATAATTCTGTGGGATGTGGTCTCAAGACCTGCAAGCCCAAGGGATGGTAAGAGGCAACAGGTGCTACATTTTGGGTAGTCACCCAGCTGGGGTGGGATGGGAGGTTTTGTTTATGGTTTTTATTTATTTTTCTCCTTGCACCAGCCGGTATAAGTGTAATGTCCTTTTTTTATTCTGTAGCCTACTGTAACGTCATGGTAAAGGTTCCGGTGACAGACATTACATCATATATGTATAATTGTAATAAACTACAGTAATTAAGTTTAGTTCTGCTATTCCAGCACCACACACATAGACACAGACTGGCCACTCTGTCCATAGGGATTAACAGCTTGCAACTCTCACTGGTTCTACAACGGTTAGGTTTTCGGCTCGCTCCTACTTTGGTTATCTAAAGTTATTTGGAGAACATGGCTCATACCGGACGCGGTGCAGTCACAAGTTAACGTTACAGCTCGCGACTCTCACTGCTTCTACCGGTTAACTTTAGGTTTTCTTCCATCGGCTCACTGTTTATAAAATATCTAAAGTCAACCAAGTGCTTTCTCTACAAGAATACAGTCGCAAGGCTGAATGCTTTTCCATGCTGGATCGCCATCATAGGCTGTCTGTTAGTCTGTTTGCATAAATCACCCGGGTTCACACCGTCAGTTCATTTAATCAACAACACCAGAGTAACGGTCAATCAATGAGTCTGTTCTTTAGTTTACTAATAAAAAAATAAACAGCAACTTTTGTTTTGGTTTTTTTAAAACCTTAAATCCTTTTGTGATCAAAAACATGGACCTGAAGCTCAATTGTGAGGCTATTCTGGAAATAGTTTTCTCATAAAAAATAAATATAGCAACTTCTGATCAACTCATATGAATTTCAGCCTTAAAAACAAACCTCCGGTTTAAACCCTGCCCATTCAGAGTACAGACACGGGAAAAAAAATAATTAAGTTGGTTGAACAGATACAGATAATGGTGTACTTGCTCAAGCTTACTCGTTATTGTCATTTTATATTTTAAAAAGTATGTCTATAACATACATTTACATTATTTTATTTTACATTCAAAAATAAAGGCGGGAGAGTGCTGCTGTTTGGTTTCTTATTGCCATTGCTGTTGGACGTGTGTGGAGGATTGTGGTGACCGAAGGCTACAAAGGATACACCAGTTGCACCCTCCAAATGTGTCTGGCTGTATCTGTCAGCCACATAAGGGTAATTTACATTGAGAAAGCCTTCGATGATGTACAGTAGCAGCTGACAAATGCAGCCTATGACAACTGCAACTGAGGCTTTGGGACACAGCATAGATTTGTCTCCAGTTGTATTTAATCTGTTATATTTGGAAATGAAACGCAGCAAGATCACGTATAACACCATTTACTGCCTTCAAATCACTTCATCACTTTATCAGAATCCTAATAATTAATTCAGCTTGGGGTTTCGAAAAATAGTTGTAAAGACAAATGGATATATGAATATTTGCATTGTTAATAAATAATATGTTCACTCACTCGATTCAATCACATTTTTACATCAGGAATTAAACTACCATCCAATTAAAAATAACAGGTTTTTAGTATGCAAGCTCAACTCACGGTTTTGGCTTTGTTTAGGTTGCTCATGCATATGTATCCCTGGTCATGGCTGTGGAGGTAAATGAGGTAGCCTGGGATACACAGCCAGAAGTAAAGGCAGGGCAACCACACCAGTACAGTATTCTGGAAGCATTGGGTCAGGTCTGGGTTGGGAGTATTCCATGTGCGATTCCAGTCCTGTCAATTTGTAAGTAAGAAATTAAAAAGAGACATGGTTAGCTCTCAAGATTAATAAAGTCAATTGATGATCAATATAGTCAAACATTTCATCTCCGCTGTGTTGCTATGGACAACGCTAACAGTGAAAGCTTGTCACTTGTGGAGGCTGTTGTAAGGTGCAAAAAGAATGCATATCTAGTCTACATAGTACATTTCATCCATGGTACAGGTGACTAACAAGTGAAATCTGAAATAAATAAAATATATATACACACACACACACACACACACACACACACACATATATCTTGTCTCGGTGGCGCTTGTCCACACTGATACTGATACTGTCTAGCCTGCTTTACAATACTAGTACCGACACTCGTAGTAGTGTAATTGCTGGCGTGAATTAGCCTCATTTATCACCCAACACCCTGTATTGTTATACTCCCTTCTGGGTCACACATTCGTCTTCTAGGCCACAAGGCTTTGGGGTAGCAAAGTAAACACGACTTTGCCTACTTTCCGGGGAGCTTCCATGAACGTAACGTGTGCACGTGATTTAAAATACTTGGAAATCCGCAACCACGATTTGTTGGCTAACGTTCATAATAACATATTTAACTGGCTTATATGATCAACGGCATAGGTTAGCTAACCTGTCTGGTGGCTAATAGGCTAGCCACACAAGATGCCGGTTACTTGTCGTTGTTTTGAATGTGGTAACAACAACATCGACCTTACCCACTAACAGTAACACCAACAGAAACCGTACAGAAAGGGACAGAAATAAATACCTACCCAAAACGGGTCAGAACCGTCTAGACTGCAGAACTTGTCAAACCTCATGAGAGGTATACCAGTATTGCCAACTTGTCCTTGGATGTTGGATGGTAATAGCCCGAGCGAATTAGCTTCCTAAACCCCTTCTGAGTTTGACACCAAAGACCGGTACAAATATGGAAAGTTCACAGGGCCATAATTTATCTCCCTCTTCTTCTTTCAAATTAAATGTTGCTTGCACAGAGCGAAAAGTGCATCACCGCCACCTACTGTGTGGTAGTCGTGAGGAGTTTTTTTAGGGTCAGCGAAGACCCTATTGTAATTGGTGTGTTTTTTATATCAATGAAATGGCTTTTTGTGGGTCTTACCGTGCTCAAAAAGTTGTGAAACTTTGCACACATGTCAGAACTGGTAAAAATGTACGTATTTTATGGGTCGCTGCAAAATGGCTGGCTAGCGCCCCCCTACATTAAATCTCCTACCTAAGTTTGTCGTAGGTTCATGAAATGTGTTAGGCTTATGTGTCATCTCCAGACGTACAAAAAAGTCTCTTCCGGGAAAACCTGAAACCCCACCGTCTGCCATTTGAATTGAAAACAATTTTTGGGCGATTTACAGGAGCTGTACTTTAACAAACTCGACGAAGACATCTACATACCAATATAGACTCATAGTCATAGCGCCACCTACTGCTAATGTGGTGGATTTTACCGATACTTTGCTAACAGTGAGAGAGAGATCGCAAAGGCCAAAGTTTGAAAGGTTAAAGACTTTATTCACTAGCACATAGGGTGACCAGATTGGAGTTCGTGAAAAGGAGGACACTTCAGCGGGGGGGGGGGCTAGCGACTAGTTTGTGAACGTCAGAGAGAAACGCAATGCAAATTCGCTATAAATACGTTTGAGGCTCTAGAAGAAAAAATACTGGACGATTGTTTACGTTTTTAACCAATAATATAGCAGATATTTATGTGACACCGTTCTTAGCCAATAATTTGTTAGGCATTGGACGTTGTGCTGCGCCCCAGCAAAGATTGTAAAACTCAAAAAGGAGGACAAATACGCGTCCGGCTTGCGCCAGACGCCGGACAGGGCATTGAAAATCCGGACTGTCCGGCCTAAATCCGGACGTCTGGCCACCCTACTAGCACAAAGTGAGACAAAGCCGAGTGGTTTCTGTAGAGAACAGAATTTATCCTCACGCTATACATCATTATGTCATCATCTCATGCATTCCAAAACCTTTTATGGACATTGCACATACACACGCACACTCTGCAAGACAATCATCTCATTTCATAGTGATATAGTGATTCACACTTCAGGTACTCAGACCACCAATGTGGCTCTAATCAGAGACTTATCACGAGGTACATCGAGATAAACATCTTCCTCAC
>OMNS01079912.1:0-26595 GCA_900303225.1 Laemonema laureysi
AGCTCTTGTTTATTTAATACTCTTGTTTATTTAATACACTTTGTCTTAGCTCTTATTTTATTTTTAGTTGTCTCACTTTAAGAAAGTAAGCTGCTAACTCATTGCACTTTTACCTTAGCACTAGTTATGCTATTAGCTGCTTGTCTAGGGTGGAAATGCTCCTACGATTTCTGGTAACTAGTTGTCTTGCCTACTGATATTGAATGCACTTACTGTAAGTCGCTTTGGATAAAAGCGTCTGCCAAATGACTAATGTAATGTAATGCATTCACGCTGGGGACCCATGTAGCCCTTTGTGTATTGCTAGAGGCCTTTTAGGGTCTCTCAAGGGTCAACCTTGGAGCAGTGGGGCTTACTTGGTGTGGGTTTTTAGGGCCCTTGTGACCTCTGAGCCCCTGGGCCTGTGCCCGATAGGCCCGTGCGGTAATCCAGGCCTGACTGTGCTGTTTCATACCTGGGGATGCAGTAGAACATACAGTAGATGGTCTCCCCTTGAATGAACATCGGCAGAGTCTTTGGCCTCAGTTACGCTCATTCTTTCTTTTAACTTTACTTTGGTGCGGAAACAAACCCTCAACTCATGTATTACATTTTCTGCACTATATCCCATGATGCAGTGTATTTAATTGTCTTGGTAGTATCCTTTACACAGAGACAGGGCGTGGGTCATTTCTTTTTTCTATTTTTCTGATTAGACACACAATTTCATTGTGTCCTCACTACTATAACATCCTATCACAATGCTGATGTTTTTACATTGTATTATCTGTAGGTCTATATGATTGTATGTGTATGGTCATCTCCTGTTGATGACTGCCTGCCTTAAATTGCACCTTGAGGGAACAATAAAAGTATTTAGATTTCAATTTTTTTTTTTGATTTTGAATGTGAACTAGACCACAGGTGCGACCTAGATCCCACCTGGGAGTGTCCACATACCTGACAGTTAATACACCCTGGCAGGATCAAATCACAAGAGTCGCATTTAGTAGTGGATGGTGGATGTCTGGAGCCTGGAGGCATATGCAACACATTGTCGACTTGGTAAGAGAACTGCGCTGAGGCCTCTTTCACTGGCAGCACACAGTGCAGTGTCACTTCATCATTGTCATAGTACATGAGTACTGTGTGAGTTGCGTTATGTTGGGGTAACCACACCCACTCAATGTCTTTGTCAGTCTATGCACACAAGGCAACAGCCTCCAGTCTCGAATGGCAATGTCATTCAGATGGGGAGCCCATGTCAAGTTGCTGATTCTTGGATACTCGCCTAAAGTGCTTCATTCAGGATTTGTTTAGTCAATCCCCTTGATTAAATTGACAGTTATATTTATTTGTTTCCATCATAGGCAATGTTTTAGTTCCTGTCCTATTTGGCAGAAGTGCTCTTGCCTTTTTGAAGAGACATTTTTTGTAAAATTTGGCTGAAGACTATATTTGCCTCTGTCTCTTCTTTTAGGTTCAAACTGATCACTCCTTATACTAGTACTATTTGTAGGTTCAAACTGATCACTCCTTATACTAGTACTATTTGTAGGTTCAAACTGATCACTCCTTATACTAGTACTATTTGTATGAGTTGCAACAAACCAATTAAATAAAACTATACTAACTATATATGTAGTATATTTCACATTTTTTATTTGTCTTTTAACACCACATGGCACACAATGCAAGTTATTGACTTAGAAAGATAAGCTTGAATAAAATATAATTGGACAGATCATGGCTTCTTTAATGTGAAACTATCTCCAGTGAGTTTCAAGGTTACGCCCAAAAGTGACTGGAGCAGGGCGAGCAGAGTGCAAAGCAAATTATTATAATATTATAGTGGGGCGTCACTATTGTGTAGTGCTGTCCAAACTTTGAGTGTACAAATCTGGTTCCCTATACAGTGCATGACTAATACCCATAGTGCACTGTACAACAGATATATCCTATGATGCATAGCAATTATCATTTCATAGAGATACTGGGTTCTTTATACAAATGAATAAATAAATGGTGGGGGGGGTTATCCTTACCTTCACTTTTTTTCTCTCTTTAGTTTATTTATATACATTAGGGATGGGATCAGAAGGTTGGTGTCCTTCACCATGACACATTAGCATTATGACAACGTGAAGTATTACAAATATAGGCAGTATTTTTCAAGAGTAGACGTCTGCATTCAAGCTTTGGTGAACATGGAATATAAATAAAATGTTATTGTGGTATAAGATGAACAATTCCCATTTATGAACATTGGCAGAATGATACCATTGATTTAACATGACTAGGAATGTTGAATATACAGCGGGGACAATAAGTATTGAACGCATCAACATTTTTCTCAGTAAATATATTTCTAATGGGGCTATTGACATGAAATTTTCACCAGATGTCGGTAACAACCCAAGTAATTCACACATCCAAAGAAATCAAAACATATATGTCCATACATTAAGTTAAGTAATAAAATGTAATGACACAGGCAAAAAGTATTGAACACATGAAGAAAAGGAGGTGCAAAAAGCCATAGAAAGCCAAGAAACCATCTGAAATCTGTCAGTATTTGGAAAGCAATCCTGCCCCCTATCAGTGCTAATATCAGCTGGTTTAGTCCTAATTGATGGCCTATAAACAGGTTTCTCATGAGCAAGGTGTCGCACAAGAAGCACCTCATGATGGGTAAAAGCAAAGAGCTCTCAAGACCGTTGCAACCGTATTGTTGCGAAACATACTGATGGCGTTGGTTACAGACGTGTTTCAAAACTTCTGAATGTTCCAGTGAGCACCGTTGGAGCCATTATCCGGAAGTGGAAAGAACATAATTTCACCATAGACCGGCCACGACCAGGTGCTCCTTGCAAAATGTCTAACAGAGGAGTCAAAAGAATAATCAGAAGAGTTTTCCAAGAGCCAAGGACCACTCGCGGAGAGCTTCAGAAAGACCTGGAATTAGCAGGTACAGTTGTTTCAAAGAACACAATAAGTAATGCACTCGACCGCTCACCGCGCAAGACTCCATTGCTGAAGAAATTGAACTCTTTGGAGAGTAACTAACTAACTAACTAAGTATTAAACACATTTCAGTAAGCGTATTCAATACTTTTTGCCTGTGTCATTACACTTTATTACACTTAACTTAATTTATGGACATATGTTATGATTTCCTTGGATGTGTGGATTAAATCATGTTGACGCGTTCAATACTTATTGTCCCTCGCTGTATATATCATTTGACTACAGGCCAAAAGAGTTTATAACTAGCCAGGGATGCTCACATTCAGGCAGGAATCCTTAACAACTGACAACTGCTTTAAAGGGGTGATACTCGCCTGCTCGATCAAACAAGCTTATCTTGTGACCCAAAATTTATTAGTTATAGGCCCTCCACTCAAAAACATGTTTTCTTTGAGATTAAAACCGGTCAATTTAGAGTATATGCAGAACATGTCACCAGAATGCCATTTTTTCAGTGAAAAGATTTGAGTGAAACTTGAGCATCATCTAATGTATTCTATATCAATAGTCAATCAATATAAATGGGAGTGATTTTATTATGGCAAGAAATCAACATTAAGAAATCCAGTTATTTACATACAGTCTTAAATTAAGACAAATTATACATGTACAATCATTGCGTCTTTACAAATACAATAATGAATTCTTAATTCCACTGTTATGGTAAAAGTAGACCAAATGTGACCATTAATGTACATTTAAATAAAAATAATGTTTGCCTTCAAATTGATAGCAAACATATTTAAGAGAAGGTCAAGCTAAAGTCAAAAAGGCAATTTTTGAGAGAAATTTGATTTGAAACATTGGCGAGCCTTAATATAAACAATTCAGTTGGTTAATAATATAATTTAAGAGTTCATTAATATCTTTTTTTGGAAGGGTTGCCTAAAAGCAATGCAACCTTTTCCATTCAATTACCTTTTAATATATATTAAAAAGAAGTACTACATTGACAACAAGTTTAGGTGAGGGAAGTAGACACGGCACAATAGTACAGTATTTTGCAATCAACACATTTAGAAGTTGGGCTACTCTGACAAATTACATTGTACAGTAGAGGGCTTAACAGTGTGTAGTGTAGCTTTAGTGGTCATCTTTGTCTCTGCCTTTTTTTTCCTTCTCATCTTGAAGAGCTGTACCAAGTTTTTTGATGAGCACAGACAGAACTTTGTCTAAGGGGTCCATAACACCCCTTTGGAGCCACTTGGGGATTGTAGTCCTGGCATGATGGAAACCCAGTTTTTGCAATATGTAGTCCACCCCCACTGGGTCAATCTTGCGTCCAGTCCAGGAAATGAGTCTAGAAAGTAATCATGTGGTTTGTGAGTAGCAAAGTCATACAAGACTTTTATGGCGTTTATGCTGCACAGTACGGTATGCCATAGGACTAACAGTACCCAGACTGGGGAACAGCGAAAAAGAAAGTAGGAGTGGTATATGAAAGGTTCCATGTGCAACTAGAGGAACATAGGGATTTGACTATTGCCTAATCCACTTCTTTTTATGCCAACTGTTCATATTCAGTGTATTCATACTCTCAAATACAAAAGTCATAGGATTAGGAGTCATAATAAATACATTTCTCCTGTTGAAAGCAACTGTTTAAATGTATTTTATGGATAACAAGAGCGTTTGTGTTGTACTATGATGTTGTGGGCAGTTGTGTCTGATCGACAGAGATTCCTAATGATTGTGATTAACCAGTCAAAGGCTAGTTCTTCCCATAGATCACTGTTGGTACTCTAGGCACTTGGTAAAGATCCATAGGTAAGCCCAGCTTTAGGTTACAGGAAAAGGTGTGTCAGTTGGACATAACTATTATAAAACTAAAAACATGTACTAGTTTATGCTTCAGCCACACCAGAACTTATTAGTAGAGGATTGCATTTGAATGACGTTTTTCAATGGAAATGAAAGGTATGCCCTGGCTTCCTAGTGACTTGTTCTGACCTGAGAGTGGGCTCCAGGTGCCAAGTGTTGCACATGAACTCCCTCCAGTCCACTGTGGTGTAGTTGATCCCCTCCTCCTTGTCGGAGCCGTCGTCATGCAGCGCTGTGGGGCTCTTTTGACCGGGTCTGGTTGTGAACATCCGCGGCGCAAAGAGAGCTGACAAGACAATCACAGCGACAGCAGTGTGCAGAGAAGGTTAACAATAATTGAACATAAATCTACTTTTTTTTTTGCATGCTGATGTGTGCATACCTTTCTCCTTCTCCTTCAGATAGGCAGACACGAGGTCATGGAGGAACATGATGAGCTCAGCATCCATCGTGACACAGATATGATCTGTAAACTCTGTGACCACACTGCATTCCACCTTAGGCTTGCTGTTGGAGTCTAGGAACAATGGGATTCATTAGAAAAAACTCCAACACTGGCATCAACAAACTGTATTTCCCTCAGACCATCAATCACTCAAGACACCCCGCGTCTTGTCATGGGCCCGTATTATTTGTCATATATTTTACTTTCATGTATTTTTTGGGGACTAGCTAGGATTTGAGTTTAGAGGCCTGAAGTACCAGAGAGGGAACACTGTTGAATGTGAATCGTGTTGAGCACTATAAATAAATAGAACACTGCATGGTTGACAGAGAACAAGGTGCGTGTTGTTCTCTTTGTATATTACATTTTACACGCGTTCACTTTTATGTTTCCTATTGACAAACGTATATTCTTTTAATTCACGCTCGTGCTGCCCCAGTTACTTTTTACTTTTTTATGTTTTATGTTTGGGCTGTTGGTAAAATGTAAGCAATTGCAATTATTCTATTTGTGGCCATCAAATCAAACTAAGGCACTGCATTCCATAAAGCATGCATTCTGTTCCAGTCGCCAAAATGCTTTCATTCATTTAAATTCATATGGTATTCATTTTTACTTTAGTTTATTCAAAAGAATGCACACTTTATAACAAATAACACAATGCAGATTCAACAAGACACCTTTGTCTTTATCAAAAGTACCTGTTAATGAGGGCTCATCTGGATCTTGCACATGGATGGACTTGAAGTCCAGCTGCATTCTGGGCAGTGCAAAAATGGTTTCTGTTTCGTGGTTGTAGCTGGAGGACCCACGGAAGCTGCTGAGTAAGCTGGAGCTTTTGGTGGTTGATCCATTTTCCTCATTGTTGGTATCAACATTGCGCAGTAAGTTTAACTCTAAACAGAGGGACACAACTCATAAAAGTCAGTTTTATCGAAACAAATGTGACAAACTTAGTGGTGTGTTGAAATAATACTAATAATAGTTCAAAGTGTTTGCATAAAACTGCTATAAAAGATTTAACTGGCAAACTTAAACAAAAATGTATGTAATAATGGGGTAGTGACATACATATTTTCTAATTGACATGATTTGTATCTCTTCATGAATCATGAAGTTATTTGTCAAAAATGGCTGGTAATACTGGTGTCCTAGCCCAGCATTCTGACAACCCCATATATCTACAGATATATATTAGCATTATATCTATAACACGCACATGACATTTGACAACATGTTTGACCCAAAAAGTTGATGAAAAAGTTGGACAACAAAGCATTATCACATTAGAGATTTCCATTGTTCTCATTTTTGTACGCAGGTGATTGGCCTTTTAACAGGAAGTTTTTTGGAAATCGCATTGACAATGTTATGTTATTACGATGGTCCAGTGTTTACCTTCGTTCCTCATGGCAGTGACATAGTTGAACCACTCCTTCACCGTGGCTACTCCATGTGGAGGGTTTTCATGACGGCGGCGGGTTATTTTTGTGATGGTTGCCATCGGACTTTCTAGTGCACCACACGGCTTGGTCACCATGGTGTTGTGGCCAAGATGGAAGTCGAGCGTCTGCACGATGTAAGTGGAATCATCATTGGAGCCTGTATTAGAAAAAAACATCAAGTGAAAAGATGTTACACAACCCACATTCAAGAAAATGTTGCGTCCGGGTTATGCAAGTGAGGAATCATCTCTTCTTCTCACCGTCCTCCCATATCTTCTGGGCCTCTGTCCAAAAGGCGATATTGGGCTCTTCCAAGTGAAACAGGGCCCACGACTTGGAGCGGAAGTTGGGTCCATGGAAGCAAGCGAGAGTCATGTGATTGCCGTGTAAACTCATTGAGCCTCCGAGCTGCACGGCGTCCTCAGGGAGTGGCATCTGGAAGAGGGATATGTGGCAGCCTGCAATCACCTTCAGGACTCCAGGCCAATGGCGGTGGTGGGCTGCATCCAAATCTAAGACCCATGGGAGTGTGAGTAACACCCAAAACAATATATACACACATATACACACGTTGTGTATACACACATGTGAGACTACAATCTACGATCCAAGATACCATGTGTGAATGCACTCACATAGTTCTGTTGCTCCTTTCTCAACATTGATGAGGGGGGTTTTCGGGGGAAGGTAGGACCCAGGGCCCCATGTCGAGAGGGCTCTCTTGCTGGTGTCAAACTGCTGCGTGAAGAACTCCTGAAGCTTCATGCCGATCTTGATGAGGTCTGGAGTAGTGCTCCGCGAAATGATCACTTGGAAAATGTCCCACTGCAGGTCTCCGTGTATAAAGATCTCACTGGACAGTCGGAGAGATGGGCAGGGGGACACGACAATAAGGATTGGATTGTGAGATATTTCATTAAAGAAATGCCACCACAAGGACTTTCCGTGCTTTGGCCATGTTGCTTTGAACTGATGACACTCATAACCATAAGCCCCTTCTAAGATAATACTCAGCGAGAGCTGACACACCTCCTTGTCTTGAATACATCATCATCATGAATGATAATGATGGATTCAATAAATTCCCAGCCATAATATATAACAACATCTCGGGCATTTTCTATTAATTTTAATGTTAGCAGTGCAGTCTAAATCTTCACTGAACTCATTCATCTTTTTTACCTTAATAGCTAATTTACCCATATTATGTCATATATGTCATATAATATTCAGCAAAGTTTGCAAAAAACCTAGAAAGATATTTTGTGTAACAAAGGATAAAGGTATATCCCTTGTGAAGCTTGACAATATGGTCAAAATGACATTCTAAGAGTGCAAAAATCTTTATTGTTTATCCATGTTTTCCTTTTTAGCCTTTTACAATACTGTTGCAGTATGCAATTCTTGCATTTCTTTGATAAAAAATAGTAGCCATCCAAGTAAATTGTTATTGATCGTGGTTAAAATTGTAAAAGCCTTACAATACTATAATACTGCATATATTTAAACGCATATAAACAAACCACCTAGTAACCACATTTTGTGTAGCTAAATACATTTACTCATCAATACCTTCTAAATTAATTGAGTCATTTTGGGGCGCACCTTTTCTCAGAGAGACTGGTGTCAACAGTGTTGAGGTTGACCTTCCACTCGTCTTGGAGTTGGAGGTCAGCGTTGCTGAACACACCCATGAGGATGCTGGAGCCCATGTAGTCCACACGCGCTTCGGTGGAGCCCATGGTGATCTGGATCTTGTGGCTGGGTTGCTGGTTTGGGTGCTCGGAGATGTGTGCTTGGATTTTTTTTTTTTTTTTAAGTAAGTAAAAGCAAATTGGAATTGTTCAACCTGTTAGATTTGTTTGCATCTTTGACAACACATACAAACATTTCTCATAATCATTTATATTTTCCTCCCCAAAAATGCATCTCATCAGCGTGTCCTGTTCATTCAATTTAGCAATGTTTTAATAGATTGACAACAAATAACAAAAATAATCACGTAGAAAGTTCTAAACCTTTAAGCCAAAACTCAACATAATGGGAGAGAGACACAATTATTCAATGTAAAAGATTAAAAATAACTAAATAAATTTGTTCATGACTTGGATTACTATGATCACTATGATACTAGTGATCTGCTACTAACATATCAAATAAGTAACAATGACTAAGTTGTGCAAACACAACAATAAAGGATTGTTCAGCACTATATATTTAGCACAAGAACAATCTAAAACAAATCAACTCTGCTGATACTGGAACAATAGCTTCCAATGCTCAGGTACTCACAGACCATCTCGAGAGTGTTCACGTCTATATTGCCTCCTACAACGCCACCTTTGGAGTCCAGCTTGGATCGTCCAAGACCCACAGACATGCTGATCTCCCGGTCCCGGTTGCTGCCCACAGACAGACGGCCCTGGCTCTTCAGACCACTGGTGGTCCACCTGCAGGGAGGAAACATCTCATTATGATGTGATGCATTATTCATATTATAATGTAATACACAGCAGCTATTCCAAAATACATGACTATCTAAAACAGTCAAAAAGTGGAAAAATAGATATAAAAGATGATGATTATGGATGAATGCCTCTTGACACTCAATTCACCCACTTGACACAAGTGTAGTTGAGGGATTACATCAGCAATCTGACAAGCAAACTACTATAACTTCGTTCTTCCTGACCTGCTCCAGTGTGTTATTTTGCAACATTACATCATCAACAACTACTTTCACGAACCACAAAGCCAGCCATTTTGGACCGATAGCAATGCTAGAATCAGCATTGTCCTGTTGGGAAATTACTGATTTGTCCAAGTACCAAAAAGGTGATTTATATTGCGATGAAAATAGTATCTGATATCTTATGGCTGATGCTACAGCAAGTTAAAGGCACAGTGAAGTTAATTCCACTGTGCCACAGTAATATAGTACATGTAGCATTCATTATCAATTCAACAATGTCAAGTCTACATCATTTCATTTTCAAAAACCAAAAGCAACCTTATTTGAGTTTGTTCATAAAAATACTGCAGCTTACGTGTTGTTGCCCATCACGTTGCTCATGTTCATCTGAACATTAAGCTGTTTGAGGTTTATAGCGAACACCACCAGGGTCTCCCAGGGAGCGCCCTGCTGGCCTGCTGTCTTCCCATTCTTTGTGGAAGCCGGAGTGGACGTCTTTGTCACAGAGTCTGGAAGAGAACAAGTGAGGGGATGAAATTAAAAGTTAAGAATGCAGGAAAAGGTCAAATGAAATAAGGTTTAAAAAAACTCCACCAAACTAATAGCTAAGTGAAGGCTATGCAACATTTCAATGAGTTCCACTTGAAAACATACCAATTTCTTCATTTGTAATTAGAGCATTACCTCGTCTTGGAGCAGAGGAGTCGGAGACACTTCTGGTACGGCCAGGTGCGGGAGACTTGAGGTGGGAGAAGCCTCCTGGGGACATGTTAGTGCCTGCTGAGTGGTCTGAGAACACACCGGGGGCCGGGGAGGCGTGGCCCCCCGTGCTGCCATCCCAGGTGCGCCAGTAGGCTTTGCGGCTGGACTCGGGCGACAGGTGTTGAGCAGCATTTTCTGAGTCTGGGGTCGCTGGGCCAGACGCTGCGTGTAACGGGTACACATGGATCAATGCTTTTTGCAGTAATGTGCGACACCCCAAAGGAAAAGACTTATATCCAGACAAATATACATTATATATATATATATATATATATATACACACACACACATACAAATATACACATACAAGTACACCGTGTATATACACATGCAAGTACAGTATATACACATACAAGTATACAGTATATACACATATAGACACATAGTGTAGTATGGTAACCTTTTGGTAACATGGGTGCAACAGACTTAAAACAGACATTTAGTAGCACTAAAGCTAGAGGGGAGTATGGTTTCAATATTGAACAAAACGGAAGCTGTTTAAAGTTGAAAAGCGTGTTTTGACCGCATACAAAAGGTAGTACGCACCCACACACACAATTACATAAGTGGTTCACGTACCCAGACAAACTTTTAATGCAGCTACTAGTAGTGACAATCGTCACCACACAAGGGACGCTTCTGAGACACACAGGATATGTGTTTTCAGCTTTATAGGTGTATACTGTGATTGGTATTTACTCATTTATTGCTCATATATTATAATTTATATATGTCTTTTGTGTTTCAACACAAATATATTTCCCCACAATTTTATTAATCATATACACTGAAAACTGAAAAGTTAGTTACCTGGAAGGTTGATTGTCTGGTCTCCCAGAAAGAGACGCCGAGCAATACTACGTCGATACCAGGCCCGAGGAAATGCCAGGATCTCACTCAGGCGCCTCATGTCGTACTTGAAAGAAGCAGAGCCAATATCGCACACTGCTGAAAGGAGACAAGAACCACAGTTGGTTCAACTGTTGTCTTTCTACAAATAGGTACAAACTACTGCCATTTAAAATGGCCCCTGCAGTATTGAATGTCTGGAAAGAGGTAAATGTGTCTTTATTTTCAACTTGGAAACTTTATAAAGACAAAAGCCATTTTCACACTTTTGAGATGAATACTTCTGGGCTCTAAGCTTAAGTATTGACTAAAAAGTTAGAGGCAAAAAATATTGGGGCACAAAAATGTATTTATACCAATGAAAACATTGATATTTTACAACTATCTATCTATCCATCTATCTATCTATCTAAAACAATTCTGGGTCAGAAGGCTTTAATGGAAGTAATATTTCCCCCCCACATTTGCACAGTTCTATTTTAGTAGAGAGTGTCCTGGTCATGAGTACGGTGGTGAATTTTGGATCCAACTGTGGATTTTTGCAATGGACTGGCTCAGTAAATTTGTGTTCAGTTGACAGTCTCGTTCTACGTACATTCATACAACTTAATTTTGATTCAAAAGTGAACGTTCCACTCAGTTTAAAAAAAAGTGTAAAATAATTCAGAATGATCACACTTATAACGTAGCCACCATCGTTGCTTGGATTAGAATGGACGTTAATGGCTCGCCAACTGCCCAACACCGCGAGAGGGGGTGAGTTGAACAAAAATCATGGCCGATTTACATCTCAACATAGATAATGTCAACAATGAACCTGGGGTCTAAGCACACCGGCCAAACCCTTTAAGCATATTTTGAAAACATTCATTTTGTTATTTTATTTATTTATCCTGTTGTTATTTTGGGCTATGGTGTCAGAAAGCTGTTCAGTCACGAAGTCAACAAAACATACTACAAACATCTAAATTAAAATGGGATATCTAATGCGTCTTATAACAACGATCATTTCCATACCTGTTCAGAGCTTTAAGACAACACATGTCAAATGTATGGGTGAACGGCAGTGAGGTACCTGAGATATTGATGAGGGTGGTGTCCATCTTACCACCCTTAGTGGGGACAAAACTCTCTATGAAGGTGGGGCCCCCAGTGCGCCTCATCCTGGACAAGCTGACTTTAACAAACTCCAGGTTTATGCTCAGAGAGTCCTTTCTTCCTGTAACCGAAGAGGCCTCCTCATCCACTGTACCTAGATGCACAAGAAATACATCTTTCATACACTTTGGAAATGCACGAACATCTCCCTTCATTTACAAATTGAACAAACACCTCTCATGTTGGGCGTACATGGTTGACAGGCACAGTCAACATATTTTATAAGAGCATGATCTCCAACACTGTTAGAAACTAACTGTTAGAAACAATCTAGCTCAATACTGGGCAATATTTTTGCTATTAAAACACATTATTAATGTCACTAAAAAGTCTTGGTTTATGTCCTTTTCTGCTCCACTAGTATCAAAATGCATTCATTGCATTAACTATTGTAAGTGCATTAAACAAGAATATTTCAATGTCAGTAAAATGGGTAGCTACTAGGGGTGGGGGGGAAATATTCAATTGAGTATCAGGATTATTTGCTTCCCGCAACACGAGTATCAGTATCATCCATTTTGTTTTCTAATTTAAAAAAACAAACAGCAATGGCGGACTCTGACGGTCCTGTAGAACCTGAACCCCAACTTTATACCCATAGGTTAAGCCACACAAAAGATAAAACAACTATTTATGGAATATGTGTTACTTTTTTATTTTACTTTAAGCAAAGAAAGCGTAATTGGTAGGAATGCATGTACTATGTTGCAGGATGTACCACAGGACACAGTTGACAATACCTAGTTGCCCGGGGCCAGGCGGGAGTCCTGTCATGGCAGATTTCTGCTTGCCAGCACCGTACGGATGGAAGACATACAGTGAGAAGTCAGACATGCAGGCAGTGAAGCTGAGGCCAGATGAGGAAGAGTTACTGGAGGGCCCAGAGAGGTCCGACTGGCTGCTGCTCTGTCTGCTGCGGCCCAGAGGGCTGCCCAGCAATGGCGACGCTAGTGGGATGAACCAAAGGGATATGATTTGTATTATATATTATAGATGACATAAATAACATTATATATAACTAACTATCATCATCATCATCACCATCATCTGATAATCTTTACTAGTTTGAACACCCCAAAAAAATCAATAAAGATTTCCAGTGTTTACAAAACATGACTAGTTAATGTATGTATGGCCCTGCAGAGTTATGGACAAAAAGCACACAATAACATTAGATAAGTTGTTGCTTTGCTATACATGCATATATTATATAGATCATTTGTTATTCCTGTTTGCAATTTTCTATTTTACTTTAATGACATAGTCGAACCTGTGTTATACTATGCAGCTGATACAAAAAACACTTGACTTGACCTCTTCCTTCTGCATAATTAATCAATTATAATTATTAGAATTAAAAAATAAAACAACTGTTCACTTAGTAATGCTCTTCAGACCTTTACTTGGGGGTGGTTTCGGGATCTGTTGCCCAGGGGGCGTGGAAGGGGGGATGTGCTGTCCATCGTTGGGGTGGGCGGCTGCAGCCGGGATCTCCAGCTCACCGCGGTTGGAGGAAAACACCAGGTCCAGGGAGGGCAGTTTGAGCATACACTCCACCCGGGACATCGGGAGGCAGCTGAAGCGGATCTGGGATGGCTGGAGAACAACACAAATTCAGTCTGGACAACTCCATCAAAAATCTTGATGGAGATCCAGGACACGTGCCCTTCCCCCAAATGCAAAGACGTCGTAAGGCATTTAAACGTGAGAAAGCAGTCATGTGAGACACCCATACAACAATTACATTCTCAACTTTTAGTCTATCATAACCATTGTGACCTAAATGAAACACAATGTAAACCCAAAACAAACTAATAAGCATGTAACAACAATAGCTATGTATTTCATAACTGTGCAATACAGCAATAGCTGTACGTTATGTTATCTACACAAACTATATATCATATTAAGGCTGAGACTCCACTGAAGCCAACAGGCCAAACCATATCACTATGTGAGCAAAACTTGCAGAAATAGAGGCCAAAAACCATCAAGAACAAACTTCACTTCTAGTTACAACCAAAAATGGTGTCTTACCTTTGTTGTTTTTGTCATAAAAGTTGTGTTTGATCGCATAAAGCCACCAAAAATGGATAATGCAGTGTCTGGGCACCATTTTGAACCGCACACAGTGTTTAGCTAAGAGAGGGTATGGTGGCCGTATGGTGCAGTTGCAATGGTTTGGCTTGGGGTCAAATGTCAAAATTGAACAATGGGTTCTCGAGATATCCACCTGTTTGTGTTGTCATTTTTGCATTGGATTTATTTATTTTTTTTAGACTCTTCCTAAACCGAATTCCACTAAAACCTCTACCTTTGCTCAAATTCACTGGATTGGCATCAAATCCTGGTACTCATTAAATGTTGTGCTATGACCCTATAGAGCTATCGCCCATCAACTGATAATGCAAGTCGAATTCACTCATTAAACATGACATTTATTTCAAGCAGAAATTAAACCTAAAGGACTATTCTTCTACTGAGCTGTGGTGAGGTAGACGCACATATCTAGACCAATCATGTGCAAAGAGTGGAAGTAACCAATGAGCAACCACAGCTTATGCACCAACCATGAATCTAAAAATCTAACCATTGAACTAGCTGGTATCACTTCACAATGATAGGGCAGGGAAGTGATATGCGAAGTGAACCAAGCTTTTAAAAACTCAAAATGTACATCTTGCAGCTTTACATCACATTTGTTGATAGTGGTGTGATGATCACTTGTACAGCTGCACCTACTAAAATGTAGTTTTGCTAAATGTTTTGCTGTGTGGGTTAATACCTGGACTCTCACATAAACCACCACATCCACAGGGAATGAAGAGTAAGCTGAGGTGGACGAGGACACCAAGGATGTGGCTGACTCCTCTAGAGACTCGACCGGCTCGAACTGCCCCATGTCCTCCTCATGGGAGGTTGCCGCTGAAGTGGACATACAGATGAAGTAGTGTCACTCAAAGTATTGGTGTAGTCCATTCAGACCCAGGATCTGCCTTTGTGCAGATGGCATACATGCACGCACCATACATAGGATGGCGGGCAGTTCATATTTTGAGAACAGGGAAATTCTTAGCGATTAAAGTTGGAAATGTACAAGTTTATAACTTAACTCAAGTGTTCCAAGTGTTTAAACCCTGGATTTGCCTTTATACTGATGGCACGCAGGCACACACACACACACACACACTAACATGTATAGTTCCTTTCGACTGGAGTGATGGGAATGGTCTCGAGGGCCTTCTCCAGGAAGTCCAGTAGACAGGGACTGATGACCATTTCCTCTGGAAGGGTTTGGAGAGCAACCCAGGCGTATAGTTTGGCAGTCTTCACACCTCCACTGCTCTTCACCTTAGCTGTCGGGGGAACGTTATAGTTTATGTCATCACCTTATGACTATACATAGTGATGAGCCCGTTTCAGGGTTGTAAGACCACATATTAAGGTGCTTGCACACTGACCCAACAAACACACAGTTGTTGTCAGATGAACATTCTTGTTGTAGTGTTGGTCAACGTCTGTGTTAGGTTGTGTTTGTTGGGGCTGTGTGCAGGCACCTTTAGGGCCATCATATTTTTTCAATGCTTGTGTAGAGTGGCAAGTAATATTTTGAGCTGGGAAATTCTTAGCAAGTTGAACATGTGTGAGAAAAAGTCAAGTTGGTGCACATGTTTATTAACCTGTGCACTAACCTGACAGGCGATCAAACCATAGAGCTCATCTTTCTTAACATGATGCATTTCCAAATAATACAGTTAAATGCTGGACACAATTATAATATTTAGATTTTTTGTTGTTGACATTTTTAGATAGGTCATTTAATTCTTACGAATTTGATTGGATTGGGTAAAAATGACAAAACATGCAAGCCAGCTGTGTGTCAGCCCATTGAATGGCAGTAGAAGCATGTTGGTATTATAATTTTTTGCTATGCTAGTACTTTTTGCTCATAGCTGATTACATTTAACACAAGTGCACATGGATAAGGACAAGCGGAGCCTCAGTACCTGAAGTTAGGGATGGGAGCAGGGGAGCTATAAGAGAGTTAGCCTTGCTTTGGACAGCATTGGAAAGACTTTCGACATCTTTCATACCATACAGCTTTGCTTCTTTGGAGCATGGTAGTGAGGACCCACGTGAAACACTAGGTGACTCCGTCTTTAGGGTCTTGGAGTTGTAGTGGAGCTGTGGAGAACATACAAATTCAAATAGTGTGTAAAAACACAAGTGTGTTAAGGGTGTTAAAACTATGTCTATAACTATGAAGAGTCCAAAACAATCTACTTTCAGTCAATCTACTGTCCATTTATCACTAAGAATAAGGAGTCCTGTAAAGTGTAACCAAACTCAAATTAAACCTAGAGGACAGCACCAATCGCCAATAGTGCCATGTGATGTCACTTGTTGCACAATTCCAGCCAATAAGCAGTGTGTCACCATTATGGTGAAACACTGGTAACTTAATGGAATAATTCACCCTAACAATAGAATATTGTAAAATCTGTTTATTGCAACTACTCTTGAACACTTTAAAATATAAAATAATTTAGCCATCATTATTGAAGATTTTCCAAAAACGTGTAAGCCTTCATTCTCAGGCTCCCATTTATATTAAACTCAAATCCCAAAGCGTGGTTGTTTTGTCCCAATGCAGTTCAGATACAATGGAGGGGTCAAAAGCGGGTTTTACTGTTACATACAATCCGTCATTGTACATTTACATGCAGATTAATTAAACAAATATGAATATGAATAAATTAAGAAATTGAAGGGTGTCCAAGGGCTTATGAGCAACATAGGAAACTGTAAATTGAGAAATCGTGTCACTGTCTACATAATTTGAGCTTAATTCAATGAAAATTAATGTGCCTGTTTGCAGTGCTTCCATGTTAATTCCGTTCCGACCTGGGAAATGTAGCACTATTTTTTTAACTTATTTTATTACTATTACTATGCTATTACTATGTTTTAACCCATGATTGATATAAATGTACTTTCAGAGTTGATTATTTCTTAAAGTTTGATTAAAGCATTTTGTACATTTTTATTTCTTTTTTTGTAAAATTTGTTATTTAGCAAACCTTGACATCCACTCCCGGAATGTAGAAGACTGTTGTCTCAAGGTCATTGGATTTGGTCTGTAGGGTGGAGGGACACTTCTTGCCAGCCAGGAGGTGGCTTGTGGAACTGTATGCAGGCTGCAACTTCTTCTTCTTGGGAGGAGACTCCTGGTCTAGACTACGTAGGCTGCGATCACAGCTCCTGCAGAACACACAAATAACATTGAACCCTTAACTGTTGTTGTCTGAATGAATGAAATGTATTTATATATATTAGGGATGTGCAGCTCTACTTTCAAACATGATTTGATAGGCATCTCGGTGTCATTAAAACGCCATTATGTCTAAAATATACTTCCTTTGAATTGATTTCATTTGAATTCAAATATAGATGATTACAAGCTTATGGAAAGACATTGATTAAACATGATTGCATCAAATTGGGTGATTAATTAGCTAGTATTTTTTTATCCATCCATCCATATATACATACAAACATGGGTCAAAGACAACACATCAAAATTTTATGTCTGTGGTCCATAAATGTAGCTTAAAAAGTGAATATGCAAGATAGTATTAAACTATTCCATAATCTTCTTTTGCTCCATAAACGTATGTGCGGCAACCTATTAAATGAAAGGGGAACCGTCTACCGCGAGTACTGCTTCATACATGTGTTGTGGAAAAAACCATGGTCTGCAATCAATCAACTCACATTCCACGAAAATAAAAAGCAGTAGGCTACTCTCTTGGATTAGAAAATAGCCAAGCTTTATGGGAGTAATTGAGCTGAAAAAAGTGCAAAATGAAATTCCATATAATAACAACATTAACTAAATGTGTGTAAAAAGTGCGAATGAACACCTATGGCATGATTCTGCTAGTATTTGCAACAACATAGAGAATCATGGTCATGTATTTTAAAAAGTATTGATAATTAGAATTCTAATGTATTTCATCTTTATTACATAGTGTTTGAATAAAATGTAAAATTTGATATAATGTTAGAAATGTTAGATTTAATGTGCCCCTGCTATTGTCTGACACTGACTAGTAAAGCCCATATTAGGACTGGTCATATGTAGGATATATTATTTGGACCAAAGGAGGATGGATGGAGGAGGATATTTTCCCCATCCCAAATGAAACTTAAATGCGACAATGGTTTTCTTTAGCTTTTCTGTCTTTCAATTGGCAAATAGACGCTTCGATAACTTGTGTCGTTGCCTGCTATTTTCTTTCTCCAAATTACAGGTTAAATGAAACAAGCTTCACTACCAATTGTATGTGAGAGGAGCGTATATTCTATACTTTTTGTAGGTACTTATATTTGTACCTGTCAAAACATGGCTATATAATCAGTTTTGACAAATTCTATCCATTATAGCATTTTGTTTATGCATTTTATTTACAATTACATTTTACTACTGTATATTCATATTTATCACAATACAAATATTTGGCATTATTGTTTGCACGATCACATGCAAAGCTTTTCTGAGAGTTGTAAACAGGGATGTAGCCAGCCTCCATTGCATATTCATTAAAAGGTATACTAAGATATATTTATTTCATGTAAACAACATATCGGGGACATAGATGCCCACAATTGGCACTACTGCTATACTTTTTCTTATTTTTCATCTTCACATTTACGTTCATGTCCTCACAATAATTATGCTATTATGACCCAATTGTGACTTCAATTCACATCTATACAGAAATCGTCATATCAAAGTTTCCCAATGAAAGTTACAAACTTCCACATTTTCTACCTACCAAATAACAATGATGAATATTAATAACAGTAATTATTTTCTCTTTTCATCGCAGCATATACATTTTTTTTTTTAAATGTTAAAGGCGGGGGGATAGCCATATTTGATGAGCTACTGATAAATCAGACATGAGGGCCCTCTCCCTCTCAGGGCCCACACACACACACACACAAAATGAAATGAAAATATTGTATATTATACCACAGGTAGTTCTAATCGAACAACCTGATTGGTCAACTAGACCTTTAGAACAGATCAAATAAGCATCACAGCACACCTAGCCGTTCAGCCTCATCACTATGATATTACTCCACCACTGATTCGACTCATCACACGCTGCTACTAGCTTCAAAACGCCTCATCACTATGATATTACTCCACCACTGATTCCACTCATAACACGCTGCTACTAGCTTCAAAACGCCTCATCACTATGATATTACTCCACCACTGATTCCACTCATAACACGCTGCTACTAGCTTCAAAACGCCTCATCACTATGATATTACTCCACCACTGATTCCACTCATAACACGCTGCTACTAGCTTCAAAACGCCTCATCACTATGATATTACTCCACCACTGATTCCACTCATAACACGCTGCTACTAGCTTCAAAACGCATGTGAAATTTGGCTGGACTATTAAACTACCGTTTGTGTTGTATAGGAGTCTACAGATGTGACTGATTGTTTTCCAGTTATTATTCGGATCCAAAGTGAGTTGTATTTCAGTTTGTCTGGGATACAAATAACAAAAATGTATTATTTTGAGAGTGAATTGTCCCACAAAAAATGATATATGAAAGATTTTTATATTTATTTTTTGAACACTCGAGGGTGCATCACTTGAGTGATGCCTACTTGCACCCTCTTGTGTAGCCGGAAGCGTGGTTATATTGCAACATGGGCCAGCAGTTCTATATGTCCATCTGTACATACGTTGGTGTGTGAAAATAGAAAAGAGTAGGAGACAAAAGACACTGCTGTACCTTCGGAAAGAGACGTCTTCGTGCTCCGGCTGCGAAGTGGTTGTATGAAGAACACACTTCCCGCTGTCAATCTCTACACGGACGTCCAGCTCAAAGTCAATGTTCCGCTCGATGGGCGGGCTCAGGAAGCTGCGAGTGGAAGGAGTGCTGGGCCAGCGCTCGCTGAACAGCTGACTGACTGCAGCAAAGCCTGAAGACTTCTTGTGGGACGCTTGGCTAGATAGAATACAAATAAAGTTTGATTACACAAAACGGCCAAAACAGCCTAAAACTTACTTTTCATGAAAAGTGATGTAGTGGGTTATATAGTAGTGTTATGGTTTAAGTCTTGACTGAAATACAAAGTAAATACGGACTCACGTTACCCTCTATAGGTTAACTGTCATATGCCATTCCATGCGTTACCCATTACTGTTCATTTTTGGGTACCAGGGAACTTCAATGACCCCCCGCCCCCAGGCATTATTAAGATAGTGGGCAGGCAACTATTTCATTTAGGAAGAAAAACAAACCGTACACAGGTCTTGGATAGCTGAAGGGCCTCACGCGTTCATAGTCCTCATCTTTGTCAGTGTCCTCGGAGGACGAAGAGGACAGCTCACCCTGGTGATGACCTCCGTCATGCTGGAAGGGAAGTGTGGGTGAAAAGACAGCAGGTGTTGCTGGGGCACTAAACACCGGGTACTGGCTCTCACTACCAGATGCTAACGAATGATGGTGATGGTGGTGGTGGTGATGAAGATGGGGTTGTGGTGGCTCATCAGTGCTGCCACACAGCAGGTCCGTTTCTGTCTCTTCTGGAAACTTCAGAAAAAAGGGGGCAAAGTTTACAATCCCCCCAAAAAAGATGTTGTACTCTGAAATACAACATATTACAATTAAAGATTAAAAGATTAGATAGATAGATTAAAGATTACATTAAGATGTCACATTAAGCAAAAGCAATACATGCAGTAATATATATATTTTTTAATTTGTGGTACCTGAGTGGAGTAAGAAAAGTGAACTCCTAATTTCTAGATTTATATTTTAGATTAATGTGCAGCAAACACATGTAAGCTGCAAGTCGCAAGTTATTTTGAAATAGCTTAGTTAGTGCATTAGCCATCACCAATCACCAGCCAGCGCGATACCCAAAAGAATATGTCAAAATGTGCAACACTCGCTGAAATTAACATTGAAGGGAGAGTCTTCATAATAACCGAACATGACCTCGGCCTGCAGAGTACAGATACAAAATGAACTACGGGAATTACCAGCCATTTGTTTTTCCAAACACAATGTACATACATACATAAAGTGACATGCGTACAAATCCTAAAGATTAGCTCAATCAAAAAGAAAACAAGAGCCAAGTAATCAACATAACCTCTGTTACACGCATCTCATTATTATACAAATCACCATTTTACCACACTCAGATGGCATAGTACGAAACAAAGAGCAAACCCAAGAAACAGCAGTTGACAGACTGAAATCAAGTGCTGTACAATTATACACCAGCAACAAAGAGTGAGGTTAATGCCTACTTATTGTTAATGGAAGAAACACGAACCATCAATCAGTTCATCAGGAATGAACAGGCTGAATCATAGGGGAGGTATAAGAGCTGTGGAGGCAACATAGCAAGCAAAGCTCCTCCACAGGATGTACCGTGAGATAGTTCAGCACAGCAGGGTGTTATCGTCACGTGTAAAAGGAAACTAAATGCACATTTTAGGAAAATCCAATTGAGAAGTTACAAATGCATATTTTTAAATCAGATGTGTTATAGTAAAAATGTGCATGAATACATCTGCACATTCATAGTGAATATTGCATATTCCAAATCCAATTCCAGTTAAAAATCATGTTTTAATTAATACGCTTTCAGACAGAAAGTGGTGCTGTGCCATGCTCTGAACACACTGGTTTTAGGTGTGGTTGAGATGAGATCTGGTCCAATTCATGTAGTAGAAGAATGGCTACTGTATTATCCAAATATTCATAAATATTACTTTAGGTCATATATATATATGAAAGTCATTACTGTCACTATTTGTTACAATTCACAATTTATTTTCGATTGGTACTGGAGTGCCACTTATTTTGTTCAGCAGTCAAATACTGCCTACTAAGCATGCTGGCTCCAGTTGAGATAATGCTGTGAGCGATGAGCGTGGTGCACAGAGCTTTCTATCTGAAAGCTAATGATTGGCTTTTTGTTTTTTAGGTTGGATTACAGCTTTAGTTCCAGATACCTTGAATACCTCTCCCGGACTCACAGGCGTGTTTGTGGGGTCCATGGTTTCCCTATTTATCTTATATTGAACAAAAGAGACAATAACGATGATCCAGATGAAATAATAATGACAAAAACATTTTTAACGGGGCGGTAGATATCATAAATTGCTCAGTTTAAAAGCAGCATGTTGAACAGTCCATGAGGTTGGTCTGTTTCATGTGGCAAAGGGCACTTATAAAATGGGACCAGGAGATGACCAGTAGAAAAGCATATGGGAAAACAAGTAGTATTATTGTATGAAATTACCGTGTCCTGGATGTTGAAGGTGACTCGAGGACCTGGGGAAGACGCCTCCATGCGAATGTCGGGCAAGTCATCTATATCTGCTATTTTGGAGCTGATGAGTATAGATCATAAAACACATGTTAGGAAGAAAACTGATAGGATGTAACAAGAACTGATCATCTGAAAATAAAATAAGAATACATTGGAATTAAACATGTTGTATAAGTTGGAGTAAAGGCAGTTTTTCATGCATCAAAACTTAAACTAACCATTTCCTCATGTGTAGTAAGGTATCAAAATCACAACAAATATACAGTCACTCTTCAGTACCTTTGCCTGTCCATTTTTTTCAGAGGGGGTCTTCCTGCTGCTGCTGAAATGCTTTTGGAGCGGTTGTAGCTTGGCTTGTAGCCCAGGCCCCACTTATCTTTTAGCGATGCGGCCTGTTGGGGATGCAACACGTCAAGCATGGATTTCTTACACACATAAACGCCATAGTGGCCTCTGATATGATAGGCTAGTGGTTCTCAAACTATGTTTGCCAAGTTGCCAAGTACCCCTTTCACCAGAACTTCCAAGGACCCCCTGACATCCTTCAGAGACCTCGTGTGAGCTATAAAACGAATGAAGTTGAGTATTCCTTGTGCACACTCACCCTCATGCTGGATCGCCGAAGCTTCTTCCTAACATCTCTCCTGATGTCGTTGACAGCAACAGACTCCAGCTGCTGGTAGCGCTGGATCTCCTGGTTAATAGTGCCCTCACTAGCTCCAAGTTTCCTGAGGTTTTCCAATTGTAGACACAATAAATGATTATATTGTACAAATATTCTACCATGGTGGGCTATATTTATTTTGTAAAATGACCTATGTTTAAACAAACATATACAATGTTGTTGTGTTCTTCTCAACCCACCTCTGATGGAAAGCAGAACCCATGAGAGGGCAAAAAATAATGGATATTGGCATGGCTCAATCAAGAGCTGTTGCCATTGAACTGAAGTAGAACCGGCATTAGTTGTGTTTGACAGGTATGTTTACAAATGAACTTGGTTAGATTGGCGAGTTGTCTGCTTTTACATTGCTCCGTACTCATTGTATCTGTAATTGGCTAACATATTGTGGTAAACCATAGATTGGAGGATGAGCCAAAAGGAAACGGTGCCTACTGCTGCTTTAAACACACAGTATAACTCAAGTATAAAATGCAAATGTGGTGAGGAGCAGGTGAGAACTCTTACTTGAGGTCGTCGATGACCTTGGCTTGTTCATTCAGCTCTCTGATATCCACCAGCCTCTTCGTAAACTTCCTTCCACGTGCATCGATCACTTGGTTTCCCATCACCATTTGTCTCCTCGGGTCAACGGGTTCCTTTTCCCCCAAATATCCACAACAATACCAAACATCCACAAAAATATGTTTGTCAGGCAATGATAACAAATAATATCAATACATTCACAGTAAATCTCTTCAATAGCTTCCAGCAGACATGAAGCTGTAAAAAAAGAATATGTGGAAATAATATTTGGTCCACTTAATTGGTTCATAAAGATTGATTGGTTTAATTATTACCAGGAAATGACTGCATGATCAAATGAGTCAACACACATCCCCGTGTAGTTTTAGATTGTTTTGATGCCTTTTTTTTCCGGGACCCATGTACACCAATGTAGCCTGTCCACACAGGCTGCATTGGTGTACATGGGTCCCGATGTAGCCTGTCCACACAGGCTGCATTGGTGTACATGGGTCCCGATGTAGCCTGTCCACACAGGCTGCATTGGTGTACATGGGTCCCGATGTAGCCTGTCCACACAGGCTGCATGTGAAGTGCCCCAGATTTTTGGGCTTAGGTTTGAAGAATATTTGTCATGCCTGCAAGTGGTAACTGAATTTAGACAAAAATAAAATTAAGAACTACTAAGAAAGTTTACAGTTTAATATTGCTTGTCTTGTTCAAAGATGGCTGTGGACATCTTGGTTCAAATCCACAATCCTTGAGCTGGGAGACAAACACTCAAGCTAACACAATTTCCATTTTTTGGGGGTTTGCCAATTAGCAAAAGTAAATTACTTGGGCAATACAATCTGAAAAACATGCTGCCCTGAGGAAAATGAGCGTTTACTGTGTAGTGCTCAGTGCCTGTTCCTGTTAAAATACAAAGGAAAATGCCCCGCGGCCACAATGCAGCCAGTGTGAACATGTGTCACTACAGGATAATGGGAGGCTTCTGAGAGATAACGCTGGATGTGTGTTTTCAGCTTTATAATAGGATTACCCGTTAGACTACATATGTGAAACTGTGTTTGTCATCATGCCATCATCAAAGTTTAAAATCCTTTATCAAAGAAACACCAAAAAATGAATTGGTTTGGTGTTGTAATTGAATGATGATAAGGACGTTGTGATTTGTATTGGGAAATAAAGTTTCCCAATAAACCAATTAATCATATTTTCTAATTTAAAGAAAAGATAGACAACCCTTTAGCTGTATTTTGTGCTCTTGGTAAGTAGCCTTTCTTAAAGAATAGCGTGACCAAGCAGCTTCTACCTAAAAGGTTGTCTTGACAGTCCATCGTACCAAGATTAGTCCACTGAGATGGCCAGAAGCAGTTCCACGGATATAGTCCTTTAATTACTTGTTATGTGTTGTTGCTTGTAACCAAAATCCCACACCTCTGACGGATAACACAGGACAGTACATATAGAAATGACACCACCACCAGCAGCACTTCCCCTGACAACATTGTATTTGGACAGCCAATTTGGATAGGCATTTAATAATATCAATACTGTGGCGTCAGTACGTTACCTAGCAACAGTATGGCATTTACTGTTACAGTTAGAGTACAACAAAGACTGTTCTTGAGTGAGATCTTGAGAGACTGCTGAAGTGACACACTGTTGCTAGGTTACCGACAGCCTATTGATCTGAGTCCACAGTGTGGACTATATATTTAAAGTATAACCATTCCTTTAACGGACAAGGCTCCTCTAATGTTTTTTTTTTCTTATTGCCGACGTACCCTGTAATTGAGGAAAAATTGCAATACTTTTTGCAGGTATTGTCTAGTGAGTCATAGAGCTTGAAGGCTTGATGTGTATTTGGACAACAATGAAAGACGCTGAATGGAAAGACAATACGTGCTATTTGCTAGACAGTCCATACTAATTGTTCTTTTGCTTGTTTCATAGGGATGCGGGAAATAAGAAAAACATCACAATTCAGCAACCTGATCCTTACATTTTTATAAATCACATGTTAATGTGGAGAAAAGGTTTTTAAACATTATTAGGTTAGAAAAATGCAAGTAAAGTAAAGCACCCCATTATTGTTTGTGGTCGGTGAAATTGAATGCTAAGCAATGCCATTCTTGGCTTTAACACCAGTGTGCACCAGCATAGCTCCGCATTCAGTAAGAAATCAGTAAGAAAGCAGCTCTGACCCTCTTGTCCACCTCTGCACACCTTGAACGTTATTTTGAGTTCTCACAAAAAAGGAAAGCACTGAATAACTACATACGCAGCCCCAGGAGAGGGGTCTCAGGGTCTTTGTGTCGCCTGCTGGGAGGCGGGGTGTTGCACAGTTTAAGTAGTCAGCTGGCGAAGAGACACTCTGTGGCCTGGGACTGAGACCCAGTATGTGATTTACCAGTCGCTTCCGCAATGTCAGCCTTGGGCTAAAAGGGACCTCTGGACTCTGAAAACAATGTCACGGACAGTTGGATGGGTAGCTGGCAGGATTAAAAAAATTGAGACATTTTTGGTTTGAAAGCTACAAACCAAACCATTGAGGACACCAGTCGACAAGCACGACTTCTGGTATGAATAAGACAAGTGACTTGGATTACCATGTGGACAGTGGGTGCCTTGGCTTACCATGTGGACAGTGGGTGCCTTGGATTACCATGTGGACAGTGGGTGCCTTGGCTTACCATGTGGACAGTGGGTGCCTTGGCTTACCATGTGGACAGTGGGTGCCTTGGCTTACCATGTGGACAGTGGGTGCCTTGGCTTGTCAGGGTCATCTTCATCGGAGAGGTCGGCCATCGGAGAGGTCCGCTCGGCGATATCCT